>JAVKPL010007592.1:0-30231 GCA_032173675.1 Gastrolobium villosum
GTAATTGTGTTATGTTATAGAGATTCGTTTTGCGTGCCGCAGTTTTTTTTGTTGCTGTGGGCCCCACAAAATGTTGTGTGTTGAAAATTTTTTGTGGTCATGTTAAATGGTAGATGATAAACCCTTTTGAAAAAATAAAAGAGGGATTGTAAGGTCCCGCACCGCTAATTAAGGTAATTAGCAAATTAATTATGATAATTAGGAAATAATTCCATAATTGACCCTAATAATTATTAATGGGCTTAGATAATTATATTGAGCGAGTGAAAATGCTGAAAGTCGCTTTTCGGAAGAAAAGCGCAGATACCGGTTCTGCTACTCGATATAAATGCGTACCGGAAAAGTATCCCGAAAAATTATAACGAATGCATGATAATTACTAGAATATTATGTAGGACTTGTAAAACAAGTTTCAAGTCAAAATGACGTAATCTGATACCAGAACTGATACTGGCTATGGAAAAGCGCGTACCGGAAAGGTGCTCCAAAAATAAAATAAAAATATGACAAATCTTAGAAAAATGCGTAGGTCTAGAATCCGAAGTTTGGGATCAAGATCTTTTACTTTGCGATTAAGGCTAATACTGCGCGATTAGTGCCTTGTGCCTATAAATAGACACATTATGGCACTAAACCCTAGGCTCATTCATTCTATACGTGGGAGGCTGCTGTGTGAAGGTGTGAGGCACTATTCCATTGCCTTTCCTCACCTTCTTGAGGCCAAGTCTTCTCCTTTTGCTTGGTTTCTTCCCTTTCCTCTTCATAAACACTTGTGATCATCCTTGTGAGAGTGAAAGGAGTGTTCTCTCTTGGGCAGTGTCCACTGCTGTGTGTGTGTAGTTAGTGAGCTGAGTTTGAAGCTTTAGTGATGGCTACTTTGTGGTAGTCATTGTAAGCTTCAAAGTGCCTTCTTGTGGTGCAAGAACCCACCTTGAAGTGCCATTTTCGTGCTCATACTTAGGCTGAGTTTGAAGTGTCTTGAGAGGGCTCCAAGAGCACAACTTGCCTCTGTTTTGAACTTTGGTAAGTTACCTCACTATGATCATGGGTTTATAATGCTTAAAGTTGATGTCTTGACCATGTTTAATGCGTAAACAAGAGGGTATAAGATATATGAACCTTGTAAATGAACTAAAGATGCATGCTTTAACGTGTACATGTGTTAAAAGTTGGATCTTTGGGATGGATATTCACGATATGCAGAAACTGCATTCTGTCGTGAGATATCCGGATATCTGTCGAACAGATATCCGGATATCAGTATCCGGATATGGTATCCGGATATTGATATCCGGATATGGGATCTGGGTATCCGGATATGACATATCTGGATATGTCCAGTGTGATATCCGGATATGGCATATCCGGATATGCCCCTTCTGATATCCGGATATCCTGGGTTCTGCGCAGACAGTAGCTTCACTGTATGAACAGTAAGCTATGGGGTGTGTGTGGACCCTAGTTTAAGGAAGTTGAACTTCTGTAATAAATGGACAAAGTCAGAATCATGTGATTAAGGGCTTATGGCTTTGTTGGAAGCCTTAAGACGTAAAACGTAAAGGAAAGGCGTAATCTTTAAGTTGTATGCTTGTGATACATGATTATTGATATTATTGGTCCATATCAGATTGTGATACTGCTGTTTGTGGACTTGTGAGTGGTTGGACTCTTGGCTTGGATAGCTAGCTTGCAAGGTAAGCTTTCGTGTCCTCGGTTTAGCCATTTTGATGTTCCACCATGTCCCATGGGGATGGGTTTATGCATGCTGTGTTACATGCTTTGGTTATTTTGAAATGCTGTTGAGCTGTTTATATGTAATGAGCTATTATGATATGCATGTGGTGTCCACCTATACGGTAAGCCTGAGTATGTAGTACATACAAGATGGTGAGGCTGTGGTGAGGTACAGGTAGCGTCCTGGTACTCATGTAGGCATAGACGTATTCCTACATTTCTCTGGCCAGTAGATTTGATATGCACACATGACATGATTAATTGCTGCATCGCATGATTTGGAACTTATATTGTAAATACTGTTTTTAGAACTTATATTACACATGTAAGTGAGCTTGGGGTGGAGACTCCTTGAGGACCCCTTGTCTTACTGAGATTTCTTGTTAGAGATCTCACCCCACGTTTGGGGACGCTTATTTCAGGATCAGGTAATGTTGAGGGCTCTGGTGGCAGGAGGCCCGAGCTGAGTTGATAGTATGAAATGTTGTTCTGCTGGATTGACTGCTGTTATGTTATGTTTTCCGTTTAATTATGTTAATTATGTTGAGACTGCTTTTGGGGCATTGTTGCCTTATTTGGTGAGCATGGGGTTTGTCCATGCCACATGATTGTGTTATTGTCTTTCTAATTATGTTGTAATTAAAGTATCAGGATTTTGACCCAGGCTATGTGTTGTAGTCCTGTGGTTTTAGATACTCACGTATTATTTATATATGAGGTATTTCAGTTAGTTGTCTTGCAATTTACATACAGGCAGTATTTTTATGAAAATGATTAAGTAATCAAGTTGGTTAAGTTAATGACGTCATAATTGAATTAAAGAAAAAGTTATTCCGCATTTTTATTAAGCATGGCTTAATACGATAGTGTGTTAACAGACCGGGTTAACACGGGCTGTTACATTTTATGGTATCAGAGCACTTTCTAGGGAAAAGCCTGTATGTATTGCAATAACTTAGGATGTGTCGTTGCGTGTCTACTTTGTGTTCACTCTGACTGGTGTGCGTTACGATAATGCATATGTGACCACATGGCGTGGGCCTGATCAACTCATTCTTTGTGTAACTTGTGTAGAGTCATGGTGCCACCAAGGAGGAACACAAGTACGAGCGAGGATCAGACGGATCCTGTCCTGGCTGCATTAGCTGAGATGCAGGCGGCCCGACTAGCCGACCAGGAAGCCACGAGGCTGGCAAACCGGGCGATGCTGGACGCTATACGAGATGCGAACCGGCAAACCACGGCAGAGGTTCTGGAGGAGAACCGGATGGCCAACATGACGATGATGAGGGTCATGTTGGAGGAGTTGAGGGCTGGTCCTGCTGCTGGCCAGGGTCCTCCACCACCTCCACCGCCGCCACCGCCTCCACCTCCGCCTAGTCAACAGGAGGACACCCAGAGCCAGATGGGTGAGGGTAGTCATTTGACGGGGGCTATGCAGACTATCCCCGTACTTGCTGAGGATCGTGACGAGATCGATCGCCGGCTGAATGCTTTCCGCAAGCATAAGCCACCTTCATTCGACGGATCGTATGATCCCATTGCTGCTGCTAGATGGCTTCAGGCGCTAGACAAGATTTTCCGGATCATGCAGTGCACCGATCCGCAGAAGCTGTTGTTCGCCACTTATATGCTGGAGGGCGAGGCCCATGAGTGGTGGACCAACCTTTCTCAGGTCTACGAGATGCAGGGTCATGTGATGACGTGGCCATTCTTCGAGGAGAGCTTCTTGGGTCAGTACTTCCCTTATGACTCACAGGAGAGGAAGCAGGGGGAGTTTGACCGGTTGGTTCAGGGCTCGTTGTCTGTCGACGAGTACCTGGCCAAGTTTAATGAGCTGGTGAAGTTTTCACACTTCAGGATGGCGAGGCCTACTCCTACATTCTTGGCTGCTAAGTTCCGCAGGGGACTTAATGAGGATATTGCTGGTTACTTAGCTGGGTCTGCATCCAGAGATTTTGGGACACTGGTCCAGCAGTGTCGTGATATTGAGGACTTCTACAGCACGAGTAAGGCCAAGAGGGCCAAGATGGAGGTACCACAGGGTACCACAGGGTACCGGCGGTTCCACTCCCTGGAAGAGTAAAAATTTTGCGAACAAGGGCAAGGGCAAACAGATGGCGGCTAAGCAAACGCCAAACCAGTTCAGAAAGACTACCGCTACGGGGAACGCTGCTAGACCTCCTGCTCCTAGATGTTCGGGATGCGGGAAGTTACATTTTGGGTCGTGTTCTACCGGGCAGCTGATATGCTTCCAGTGTGGCAAGGAGGGCCACTATTCCAGAGATTGCCCGACGGCGAGAGTTGCTACAGTGCAGGCTGTGCCATTGCAGATGGTTCCTACCGGGGCACCAGCAGTGCCACCTACTACGGGGCGTGTGTATACGTTGGACCGTCAGCAGTCGGACAGAGCTCCGAACCTGGTCAGAGGTACTGTTACCATTGGTGGATCAACTGTTGATGTGTTATTTGATTCCGGGGCAACGCACTCTTTTGTTGCTACCCCTATTGCTGTGGGGCTTGAGTTGCCCAGTGATGTGCTTTCTCCACCGATGCGGGTTACCACCGCCACCGGAGAAAAATGTTTGACCTCCACTGTGCATCGCGATGTAGCGTTTCAGTGGGATGGCCGTGACTTCTCGGTAGATCTGATAGGATTACCGATGGCCAACCTTCAGATTATTTTGGGCATGGATTGGTTGTCCAGAAACTGTGCAATGATTGATTGCTGTGCCAAGAAAGTGGTGATGTCTCCGGGTGGGTCCACAGCCAGTTCCTCACCGTTCATTTCAGTCCTGCAGGCGAGGAGGGCCTTGAGAGCAGGGGCATTTGGCTATGTCATGTTGGGAGGTTTGGTGAGTGGGACACAGGAGGATCTCACTAGCATTCCTGTGGTGAGGGAATTCCTCGAGGTGTTTCCCGAGGAGATTCCTGAGTTTCCACCACAGAGGGAGATAGAGTTCTCCATTGACTTATTGCCTGGTGTGGGGCCTATATCGTTGGCTCCATACCGGATGTCGCCACCAGAGTTGGCAGAGCTGAAGAAGCATATCGAGGAGCTTTCAGCGAAAGATTTTATTCGGCCGAGTGTGTCTCCCTGGGGAGCACCGGTCATTTTTGTAAAAAGAAAGATGGGACCATGCGGTTGTGCACCGACTACAGACAGTTGAACAAGGTGACAATCAAGAACAAGTATCCTCTTCCACGCATTGACGATTTGCTGGATCAGCTCAGGGGTGCTTGTGTGTATTCCAAGATTGATCTCCGGTCCGGTTATCATCAGATACGGGTAAAGCCGGAGGACGTCCCAAAGACAGCATTTCGCTCGAGGTACGGACACTATGAGTACTTGGTGATTCCGTTTGGACTCACCAATGCACCCGCAGTGTTCATGGACTACATGAACAGAATCTTCCAGCCGTACCTGGATCAGTTTGTGATTGTCTTCATTGACGACATTTTGATCTACTCCAAGACGGAGGAGGAGCATACTGAGCACTTGAAGATTGTGTTGCAAGTGCTAAAAGAGAAAAAGCTATATGCTAAGCCGTCAAAATGTGAGTTTTGGCTCAAGGCGGTGAAATTTCTGGGTCATGTAATTTCAGCTAATGGAGTTGCAGTCGATCCTAACAAGGTTGAGGCCGTGATGGATTGGGAGAGGCCCAAGACGGTTACAGAAGTGAGAAGCTTCCTGGGTTTGGCAGGCTACTATCGGAGGTTCATAGAGGGATTTTCCAGGATGGTGCTACTGATGACTCGCCTTACCCGAAAGGAGACTCCATTCGTGTGGACACATGAGTGTGAGGAGTGTTTCCAGGAGCTGAAGGAGAGACTGACTACTGCTCCAGTGTTAGTTCTTCCTGATCCTGCGGAGCAATTCGAGTTGTACTGCGATGCTTCTGGTAAAGGACTTGGCTGTGTGCTGATGCAGAAAGGTAAAGCGGTTGCTTACGCTTCAAGACAGTTGAAACCTCATGAGGAGAACTACCCGACTCACGACTTGGAGTTGGCAGCCATTGTTTTTGCTTTCAAGATTTGGAGGCATTACCTGTTTGGCATGAAGTTTGCTGTATTCAGTGATCACAAGAGCCTGAAGTATCTGTTTGACCAGAAGGAGTTGAACATGAGACAGCGAAGATGGATGGAGTTCTTGAAGGACTACGACTTTGAGCTGAGGTATCATCCAGGCAAGGCCAATGTGGTAGCCGATGCTTTGAGTCGGAAATCCGTGAGCTTATCCAGCTTGATGATGAATGACTACGAGGTAATTGAAAAATTCAGAGACTTGAGAGTGAACTCCTTGTTTGGGGGCGCACTGCTCGAAATGGAAACAGCAGAGGTGATTAATGAGCTCATGGAGAAGATTAAAGAGGCGCAAGTGCAGAGAGAGTGCCTTGATTATGTGAAGAACCAGGACGGTGTGTCTTGGAACGAGGATGGATTGCTGCTGTTCCAGAAGAGGATTGTTATTCCTCGAGGGTCATTGACCGAAGAGGTTATGGCAGAGGCTCATAAGGGCCGGTTTACTATCCACCCTGGTGCCACGAAAATGTACCAGGACTTAAAGAGAAATTTTTGGTGGCCGGGCATGAAGAAGGACATAGCGGTCTACGTGTCCAAGTGTTTGATATGTCAGAAAGTGAAGATCGAGCACCAGAAACCGTCTGGTAAACTTCAACCTCTGGAGATTCCACAGTGGAAGTGGGAGAGTATTTCCATGGACTTCGTGGTGGGATTGCCTAAAACTCAGGCTGGTTGTGACTCTATTTGGGTCATAGTGGACAGATTGACCAAGTCTGCCCATTTTCTTCCAGTGAAGGTGAGCTTCACTACAGAGCAGTTGGCCAAGCTTTATGTCCGCGAGATTGTGAGGTTTCACGGGGTGCCCGAGAGTATCATCAGTGATAGGGACCCGAAGTTCACATCTCGGTTCTGGGAGGCGCTGCAGGAGGCTTTTGGTACGCAGTTGCGATTGAGTACCGCCTATCACCCTCAGACTGACGGACAGACTGAGCGGACCATCCAGACATTGGAGGATATGTTGAGAGCTTGCACGTTGGAGCAGGGTTCTGCATGGGATAGGTACCTTCCGTTGGTTGAATTTTCATACAACAACAGTTTTCATGCTAGTCTGGGCATGGCACCCTACGAGGCGCTGTATGGTAGGAGGTGTCGGACTCCTACTTGCTGGTCTGAGGTTGGAGATAAAGAGATGTTCGGCTTGGACTTTGTCCAAGATACTACCCTTCAGATCCAGATGATCAGGGAAAAGTTGAAGCAGGCGCAGAATCGCCAGAAAAGCTACTATGATGTCAAGCATCGACCACTGGAGTTCAGTGAGGGCGAGCACGTGTTTGTGAAACTTTCACCTGTCACCGGTGTTGGACGGGCACTCGGCGTGAGGAAGTTGAGCCCGCGATTCATAGGGCCCTACCAGATCCTTGGTAGAGTAGGACCAGTTGCCTATCGACTTGCCTTACCTCCGAACCTAGCCAACATCCACGACGTGTTTCACGTGTCTCAGCTTCGAAAGTACATAGCCGATCCTTCGCACGTGGTGCAGCCGGATGATGTGGAAGTTCGGGAGAACCTAAAGACTCCCGTCGGACCACTCAAGATCCTCGATCGTGGCGAGAAGCAGTTGAGGAGCAAGATCATTCCGATGGTCAAAGTGCAATGGTCAGGAAGAACTCCTGAGGAGTGTACCTGGGAGCGAGAGGATGAGCTTCTCCGACAGTATCCCGACTTTCGAGACAGGTATGTTTCTGATTTTGAGGACAAAATCCTTAAAAAGGTGGGGTGAATGTAAGAACCCGCACCGCTAATTAAGGTAATTAGCAAATTAATTATGATAATTAGGAAATAATTCCATAATTGACCCTAATAATTATTAATGGGCTTAGATAATTATATTGAGCGAGTGAAAATGCTGAAAGTCGCTTTTCGGAAGAAAAGCGCAGATACCGGTTCTGCTACTCGATATAAATGCGTACCGGAAAAGTATCCCGGAAAATTATAACGAATGCATGATAATTACTAGAATATTATGTAGGACTTGTAAAACAAGTTTCAAGTCAAAATGACGTAATCTGATACCAGAACTGATACTGGCTATGGAAAAGCGCGTACCGGAAAGGTGCTCCGAAAAATAAAATAAAAATATGACAAATCTTAGAAAAATGCGTAGGTCTAGAATCCGAAGTTTGGGATCAAGATCTTTTACTTTGCGATTAAGGCTAATACTGCGCGATTAGTGCCTTGTGCCTATAAATAGACACATTATGGCACTAAACCCTAGGCTCATTCATTCTATACGTGGGAGGCTGCTGTGTGAAGGTGTGAGGCACTATTCCATTGCCTTTCCTCACCTTCTTGAGGCCAAGTCTTCTCCTTTTGCTTGGTTTCTTCCCTTTCCTCTTCATAAACACTTGTGATCATCCTTGTGAGAGTGAAAGGAGTGTTCTTGGGCAGTGTCCACTGCTGTGTGTGTGTAGTTAGTGAGCTGAACTTGAAGCTTTAGTGATGGCTACTTTGTGGTAGTCATTGTAAGCTTCAAAGTGCCTTCTTGTGGTGCAAGAACCCATCTTGAAGTGCCATTTTCGTGCTCATACTTAGGCTGAGTTTGAAGTGTATTGAGAGGGCTCCAAGAGCACAACTTGCCTCTGTTTTGAACTTTGGTAAGTTACCTCACTATGATCATGGGTTTATAATGCTTAAAGTTGATGTCTTGACCATGTTTAATGCGTAAACAAGAGGGTATAAGATATATGAACCTATAATGAACTAAAGATGCATGCTTTAACGTGTACATGTGTTAAAAGTTGGATCTTTGGGATGGATATTCACGAAATGCAGAAACTGCATTCTGTCGTGAGATATCCGGATATCTGTCGAACAGATATCCGGATATCAGTATCCGGATATGGTATCCGGATATTGATATCCGGATATGGGATCTGGGTATCCGGATATGACATATCCGGATATGTCCAGTGTGATATCCGGATATGGCATATCCGGATATGCCCCTTCTGATATCCGGATATCCTGGGTTCTGCGCAGACAGTAGCTTCACTGTATGAACAGTAAGCTATGGGGTGTGTGTGGACCCTAGTTTAAGGAAGTTGAACTTCTGTAATAAATGGACAAAGTCAGAATCATGTGATTAAGGGCTTATGGCTTTGTTGGAAGCCTTAAGACGTAAAACGTAAAGGAAAGGCGTAATCTTTAAGTTCTATGCTTGTGATACATGATTATTGATGTATTATTGGTCCATATCAGATTGTGATACTGCTGTTTGTGGACTTGTGAGTGGTTGGACTCTTGGCTTGGATAGCTAGCTTGCAAGGTAAGCTTTCGTGTCCTCGGTTTAGCCATTTTGATGTTCCACCATGTCCCATGGGGATGGGTTTATGCATGCTGTGTTACATGCTTTGGTTATTTTGAAATGCTGTTGAGCTGTTTATATGTAATGAGCTATTATGATATGCATGTGGTGTCCACCTATACGGTAAGCCTGAGTATGTAGTACATACAAGATGGTGAGGCTGTGGTGAGGTACAGGTAGCGTCCTGGTACTCATGTAGGCATAGACGTATTCCTACATTTCTCTGGCCAGTAGATTTGATATGCACACATGACATGATTAATTGCTGCATCGCATGATTTGGAACTTATATTGTAAATACTGTTTTTAGAACTTATATTACACATGTAAGTGAGCTTGGGGTGGAGACTCCTTGAGGACCCCTTGTCTTACTGAGATTTCTTGTTAGAGATCTCACCCCACGTTTGGGGACGCTTATTTCAGGATCAGGTAATGTTGAGGGCTCTGGTGGCAGGAGGCCCGAGCTGAGTTGATAGTATGAAATGCTGTTCTGCTGGATTGACTGCTGTTATGTTATGTTTTCCGTTTAATTATGTTAATTATGTTGAGACTGCTTTTGGGGCATTGTTGCCTTATTTGGTGAGCATGGGGTTTGTCCATGCCACATGATTGTGTTATTGTCTTTCTAATTATGTTGTAATTAAAGTATCAGGATTTTGACCCAGGCTATGTGTTGTAGTCCTGTGGTTTTAGATACTCACGTATTATTTATATATGAGGTATTTCAGTTAGTTGTCTTGCAATTTACATACAGGCAGTATTTTTATGAAAATGATTAAGTAATCAAGTTGGTTAAGTTAATGACGTCATAATTGAATTAAAGAAAAAGTTATTCCGCATTTTTATTAAGCATGGCTTAATACGATAGTGTGTTAACAGACCGGGTTAACACGGGCTGTTACAGGGATCACCATATGTCCCCTCGGACTCTATCGTTGATTTTTTATAAATATATGCCAATAATACGAAAAAGTCAAAAAAGAATTATTTAAATGAAAAAGGGTAGGTTTTAAAACTCTTTTTTTTGGGGGGGGGGGGGGGGGGGTGGGGAGGGGGAGGGGACATGTTTTTTTTTCCTCTCTAAATAAGTAAAAAAATGAGTGGGGAGATCTTTTCTTTTATTGGTGGATTCTCAATGCATTGAATACTTGTAATTCTTATTTAATATTTATAATTGAAAAATTCAACTACCTAACCCTTTGAAGTGACCCTTAGATATTTCTTTCACGTAATCCTATTTAATTAAGTAATATTGAGACTCAAATAAAGAATTAAAATAAAAGCATCTAATAGCCCTAAATTGTACAATGATAGGCATGCAACTCTAACGTATGCAATTCTATGTATGAAGGGGAAAAGTTCTCTTTCTCATATCCCCTCTAGCAGACAGATTCAGCATCACTAACCGGATATCCCCTCTGGCAGATAGATTCAGCATCACTAACCGGATATCCCCTCTGGCAGACAGATTCAGCATCACTAACCAGACTGTCTACATCTTCCAAAGGGCCTGCATATATAGGAAATTCCAATTTATTGGAATTCGTGCTAGTGATACTATTACTAGCAACAGATGTTTTTTGACTTCTTCCTTCATTCTCAATTGCTCTAAACTTTGTGGGAGGTTCAACATATGTCTCAATTTGTGAATGGCTTCCTCGTTTCAATCTTTTAGAAGAAAAAGAATAGGATTCAAGAATATTCCATTCTTTCTTTTCAGGATGATAATAACTGGAAACTGACTGTTTCATCTTTATAGCTGTCTTTTGAAGTTGGGCACTAGCAATTAAATCCTGCCTTGTAATGAGTGTATTGTCACGGTTTCCATTCTCGCAGCTAGCTGAACCCTGAAGATGGGAGAAGAATAAATAATTATTCAACCATAAAACAACATGGAAGATCCAGAAACAATAATACAAAGAAAACTTATGAAAGCTAAGTAGATTAAAATGAAAAGTGAACTGAAGAAAATTTGAAAGTAAGAAACTGGCAATATTGAAAGCCTAACAAGATAAACAATCTAAGTAAATTCTCAATTTTTTAAATTTTGATTAGTTGGTTTTAGAAAACAGAATATATTGAATAAATGAAATTTCAAAAGCTCTATCAAAACCAACTCAACACAATATGTGTAACCAATCCACATCTGCACGGCCAATAACACTTGGCAATAGCTAAGTAATGCCGAAGCAGTAACTGATTGGCTAAACAGAAAGAAAGAACAAAACAAGAATTGCGATAAAACACTCTTCACTCTTCTTAATTTTATTTAACCAAAAACAACCTAATAATAATAGTGTTCTCTAAGCCTTATATAGACAAAATAAAATAACAAAAAAGTAAAGGACTATAATCATGGTCATCTTGCCAAGACTGTCTCACCCGGATGTCAGGTTTGCTCACTTGAAATCTCAAAGAAGATCCAAGTAGCCTTACCAAAATGTGCTTTTTCCCCAAAACCTTCAAAATTGTAGCCATCGTCCAACAGAAATTCTGGAAGAACTCTACTACATCACCTGGACTCCAATTCTCTGCGAGTTCAAGTGCAGGCGGACATGGCCTCATGGCTTTCCTGGAAACCCGCTCCAAAATTTTCTCACCAGCAGCACTTTGATATCCATCATATCTAATAGTGTAGTTGTGGCCATTACCATTGACGATCTCTGCACATAGCCAGGAGCCACAAGGCCCCCCAGCTTTGCTCAGTACTTCCACCTTAGTCCCTTTCTTGAATCTCATAATTGCTAATATATTGCTGTGAAATTTCAACCCGAACACCTGCAGTTCAATAATAAATCAAAATAAAGAATTCAGGCCCATTGGACATGGAATGGATGACGATAGCAATCAATAGATAGACAAATAAACAGAAGAGAAAACAGATAACAGGTAAAGGTGATAACAAAAACATTATTCTGGAGCTCGTACATTGAATTAATTTAGTCTTGACCAAAAAAAAGCAACAACTAGTTTTCAGTTCCCACAAAATGTTGTGAGTGTAAGAAACTTTTTGTGATCATATCAAATTAAATGATAGAAGATAAACCCTAAAATAAAATAAAAAACGAAAAGATACACACGCACGCACGCAAACACAAACCAACCAATCAGTCATGACAAAGTGCTATTGATCAGAAGAAGAAAAAATACCATTAAACCGATATAATCTCATTTGAATGCTTACCCCGATCGACTAGTGCTTTACGTCAGTGATTTGCTGAGTTTCAAGGTTCTTTCTTTCTGTTATTTTGGTCTCTCTTTATTTCTCTCTCTATATTTTATTATTCGAGATATTATAAGGAAATAAAAAAAAACTGATTATTACTGAATCAGGTAATAACAAAAAATAGATAGGAAAATTCTGTTTGTGTTTGCTCCATTTTCTCAGCAACCAAACAAAGAGCAAAAGAACCAACAAATCGTGCAGAAATTTGAAATTGAAAGTTCATTGATAAAATTTAAAAGAAACAATAATTCAAAAATTAAGCAGAGGAATGAATAACAGAGAAACTGAATTAGTACATGAAAAAAGCAGCGTGAGAAGATGGAATTTGTAAGAAAGGAAGAGAAGAAAAATCACTGACCTTGTTCCGATTCAGAAGACGATCTTTTCGACTATGTGATTTTCACTCTCTCCTTGTTATTGTGATTGCTTGCGGTTGTTGTATTTATATCTTTTTTTCTTCTTCTTTTTTGTTTGCATAATTATCATTTTTCAAATTATTTCATTAATTAATTTTAATTCGTAACGGAAATCCCGGTTATGATAAGGTAGTAATTATTACACTCATTGTGTGTTTTCTATAAATTTATTTAAAATGAAATTAATTATATTTTTAATCTACAAAGCTGAATTTTCATTGCCAAGAATAGCTTGTACGTTGAGGTGGGAATTATCTGTTACAATCTTATTGTAAACATTCCTTGTATCATGTGTCCTCCCTCTTTTTCTTGGGTTTGTAGCTCAAAAAATAGAGATATTCAAAGATATATATATGTAAAATGGGTGAATAAGATATCTTGTTATATGATATTCTGCGATTCATTTTTAAATATGTATTCCCGATAATACATAATTATAATCTCTTTTTAAATATGTATTTCCAGGGATAAGGAGTATTATTTTTGCAACATGATTATTATGTCTTCTATTTAAAATATAAGAAAATTTTTATAAAACTTTTTTTTAATACACTTTTTTAACTTTGAAATTTGAATTTTAAGAGAATCTCTTTCTCTATTAATATCCTTTATTCTTGGTTCAAAAAGAAAGGAATCCTCCATTTAAATTTATTAATGGAGATTTTAAAGCGCTAAAAAGGTAAAAATAAAAGTTGTAAAACCTTTGTATATGATAAGAGGATCAGGGGGATCTTATTCTCATCATTATTTGAGGGGGTTAATTTAACATGAATGTTGTCAGTATAGTTTGACCAAAGATTCAAAAAAAAATTATTGTTATTATTTTTTTTTTTGGGTTATACCCAAGGGTTTTGACACTCCACGTAGGATTGAGACTAATCCCTTTCGCGGATTGAGAGGGCAAGGGTTTCTCCGCTACCCACAAAATGTGTTTACCAGGATTCAAACTCAAGCCCTTTAGACTCACAGCTCGAACCCCTAGGACTTAGCACCAAGCCAACTGAGCCACACATTGCAGGATTAAAAAATATTATTTGAAGCTCTCTTTAAAAACCGTTGAGGTGTTTATAAAAAAAAAACCGTTGAGTTAAATAAAATATTAATTTAGTGCATTAAAAATCAGAGTTTAAAATGGATTAGGATAAAATACGCACCTCATAAACCGCATTTTGAGAATAACACCAGTAAAAAACAAAACAACTTAAACAAAGAAAAAAAAAACATTTTATAAAGAGACCAATAATTTGACTCTTAAATAATTCAAAGAAAGGTTATATTTACCATCTATTTTCGTTTACAATCTATTACAATCATATCTTAACCGTTGATTTCAGTTAATAAACGATTATTATTTATTACGAATTAATAATTAATTAATGAGTTTGATTTGAGAAAATAATAACCGTTGATTAATGGAAATCAAATCAACGGTTAAAATATAATTATAAGAGATTAGAAACGAAAATAAGTTACAAGTATAACCTTCCTCAATAAATTATACCTAATTATATTAAAAGCGACACTAAATTTTCAATCTTAATTTTAGTTTTTGTGGGGGTTAATTTGCTGCCAGTTCATGCTCAGTATTTGGCAATGAATGCTATTATCTCCCCAATAATGGAATTATTCATTTAATTATTTTAGTATTATAAATATTTAACAGTATTTGAGTTAATTTATATTAAAGTTTCGATTAGTCTTTCAACCTGCTATTTCTTGTAACGCATTTAGAATTAAAACGCTCCCCAATAGTCCAACAAGCCTGATACATTTTTTATTTACTTATTCCATTATCTATACTAATCCAATTCTACATCTTTCTTACAATTTATTTACTGGTCTAAGTATCTCATTCGTTTGGTTTATAAACCAAGTCAGACACAAATCAGACCCACTTCAAAAACAAGTCAAGTCAGATCTGAACCGGTTCTGAAATAGTTCAAACAAATCCAAACCAAGTCAGACCTGACTTGGATCAAATTAAAGCGAGTCGGGTCAAAATACCTGAACTATAAAAACCAAGTTGAGTCGAGTCGACACAAAAACCTGACCCGACTTGACCCATGTACAACCCTAGTTATATTTATCCCATGTTACGTAAGAGAAGCCAATTTCCTACATACACAAAAGAGGGGTGGGTCCCACTTTTATTTTTTCTCTCTCCTCTTACATGTGGGTCCCACTTATACTTTTGTTTCTATTACATAAGATAGTTTTTTCCTACAATATAAGAACATTATTTCCCTATAAATATAGTTATAAGACATATACTTGTCTTATTTACATATATATATATATATATATATATATATATATATATATATATAGGAAGGTTCTTTTGACTCCAGAGTAAGATCTTTAAATCTTACTCTCCATCTCAGCCATTGATGAACGGAAATCAACGGTTGTCATTTATAGTGTAATTAATAATTAATTAATTAATATAACTTCCTAAACTATAACCGTTGGATGGACGGAAATCAACGGCTAGGATGAGGAGTAAGACTTATAAGTCTTACTCTAGAGTCAAATGATCTCTTCCTAGGATGAGGAGTAAGCTTTATAAGTCTTACTCTAAAGTCAAAGATCATTATTTCCCATATATATATATATATATATATATATATTATATATATATATATATATATATATATAGCAAGGTTATAGTTACAATTTTTTTTATATACAACCTCTTACAATCATTTCTTATCACCGTTGATTTCCGCCAATCAACAGTTATCATTTTTTCAAATTAAATTCACTAATTAATTATTAATTCATAATAAATGATAACCGTTGATTGATGGATATCAACGGTGATAAGATATGTTTGTAAGAGGTCGTGAAAAAAAGGTTGTAACTATAACCTTCCTCATATATATATTTATATGAGGGAGGTTATAGTTACAACCTTTTTTTTACAATCATTTCTTATCATCGTTGATTTCCGCCAATCAACGGTTATGATTTTAGCAAATTAAAATATTTTTGCAGCCACTTTAGATAAGACTGTCTACAGCTACCCCTTTTTAACTAAATACGACCGATCATACATTAAAAGTGCATTTTCTCTCTCCGCCACGTCAGCCGACAGTGTCTGAGGAGAGAGAAAAAGAGAGCAGTTTTATTGTTATAACTAAGTACGACCGGTCGTACTTAGTTAAAAAAGGATAAATGTAGATAACTTTATCTAAAGTGGCTGTAGAAATACTTTTCCCATTTATATTTATGTCCTCATATAGTAAAATACTTTGAGAAAAAAATAATTTTAATAGTTTTATTAATTATTAAATTTAATAATAATCATATTATTGATTATCAATTTAATGAATACATAATTTTATTCTGAATAATAGTTTTTCCCTAGTCAATAATTCAATGTTAAGAAAATCGGAACGACCCGGCCGGGTCGATCCGGGAATCGGTAAATCAGTCATATAACTGGTCCGGTTAAAGCAATGAATCGGCCATGCATCAGAATCGGTGTGACCCGGCCGATTTTCATGAAAATCGGTGACTCGGTCGGTTAACCGGTGTCCCTGCCCGGTCCAAAAAAAATCGTAATGGACATATTTTAATATTTTTTTGCTTATTGACTTACATAAATTATGTACCTACAATACTAATATTATCTCAATTATGCACTATGCAGAAAATTTTGATTTGATTTATAGTTAGAGATGTCATTTTCTGAACCTAAAATCTCGTATTACGATCATTATATTTTTGTTTGATCTTTTATTGGATAATAATATGTGATTTATTTTTTT
This sequence comes from Gastrolobium villosum, assembly GCA_032173675.1. NCBI lineage: Eukaryota > Viridiplantae > Streptophyta > Magnoliopsida > Fabales > Fabaceae > Gastrolobium > Gastrolobium villosum. The sequence goes on from JAVKPL010007592.1 coordinate 16,534, forward strand.
TATATTAAAATATTTGAAATTTCTATATTTTTTTAGATATTTGAGTATGTTTATAATTTTTTAATATAAATTATAAAATTGCATATAATTACCGGGTCATGCTGTTGAACTAGTGACCCAGTACCTCGACCGGATCAATAACCGGGCCGGTTTTAATAACATCGCAATGAATTGAAGACAGATTCCTGATACAGTTTTCTTTTTCTTTTGGATTTCTCCTCAGTAATCTCATAGGTTTTTTATAAACTAATTCAGAATCTAGGGCTAGTTTATAATTAAGATTTTAAAACCCTTCCAAAGATGATACTGGAAGGATCTAACACATATTCTCATTCCCACCTGCTCAGCTTTTTCGCATTCCTCGGACCATCGGAAAGTGACTCCTTTCTTGAGTAAGCCAAAGAGGGGAAGAGACTTGTGTGCCGAGTTCGCTAGGAATCGGGTGAGGGCCACGAGCCTCCCGTTCAATTGTTGGACTTCTTTGATGGTTTGAGGGCTTCTCATTTCAATGACAGCTTCGCACTTATCAGGATTGACTTCGATGCCTCTTTCAGTGAGCATGAAGCCTAAGAACTTGTCGGCCGGAACTCTGAAGGGGCATTTGCTGGGATTGAGGCGAATGTTGTACTTTCTTAGCCTCTCGATCACGCTTTGAAGGTCACCCAAGTGCTGCTTTGGATTTCTTGACTTGGCGATCATGTCATCAATGTACACTTCTATGCTGTCACCAATCAGGTCTTTGAATACCGTGTTCATCATTCGCTGGTATGTTGCACCAGCACTCTTCAGCACAAAGGGCATCACGGTATAACAATAATTGGCGTTCTGGGTGATGAACGCCATTTTGTCTTGGTCTTCTTCTAGCAGTGGGATTTGGTTGTACCCTGAGTATGCATCCATGAATGATAACATTTTGAAACCTGACGCGTTATCAACGAGCTGGTCAATGCTGGGGAATGGATATGCGTCTTTGGGGCACACTTTGTTCAGGTCGGTGTAATCAACAAACATTCTCCACGCCCAATTAGGCTTTTTGACCAGTACAGGGTTGGATAACCAAGTGGTGTATTTGATTTCTCACATGAAGCCAGTATCGTGCAGTCGCTTAACCTCCTCATCAATGATCTTTTTTCAGTCAGGGCCGAACTTCCTCTTTTTCTGAGCGATGGGTTTGGCTTTGGGATCCATGGATAATCGATGGCAATAAACTTCAGGGTCAATGTCTGGCATGTCTGATGGTTTCCAGGCAAACAGGTCTTTGTTGTCTCTGAGCAGCTTGATCAGCTCGTCTTTGGTGTCAGGGTCAATCGTCGCCCCAATGGTTGTCGTCTGGTTAGCATCGCCCAGGACGACGTGCTCTAAGGCTCCATCGGGGGTAGGCCTGGCATGCTCGACTCGGGGATCATCCCTTGCATCGAACTCTACCAAGCAACACTGGTCGGGTTTCTTCACGTTCTCCCTTGGGCTGCCTTTGGACGATGGCAGGCTGATGTTTGGCTGTGGTACTGGTTGGTCTTTGAATGTGACTCTTGTAGCTGGCCTCAGGGATATATTGTAGCAGCTTCTAGCAACCAACTGATCGCCTTTCACCGTCGCTACTTTGTTATCCTTGGCGACAAACTTCATTGCTAGACGTGGGTGAGAGACGCTTGCCTCAAAGGCGACGAACATCCTTCTGCCAAGAATGGCATTGTACGCTGATGGGGTATCTATCACCAGGAACTGGATGCCCGCTGACTTTGATGTGGGTGGCGTTCCCAAAGATAAACATAGGTTTATCATTCCTAGCGGCTTGGTGGTTGTTGCGTTGAAACCTGAAAGTTCGCCTGCCGATATCTTGTTCTTACCATGTTTTAAAGCGTTAGGATTTACAACTAACGATTTACCATGGGTTGGTGAGGAGGGTGTCAACCCTCCTTGGGATTCACTCCCTTGCAACTGTGTTTGGCGTGGTTGGCGTTGCTATTGTTGCAGTGCTGCGCCTTCTGCATCTGGCGATGTCAGCACTGGGCAAAGGGGCAGTTTCCCTTTAAGGTGTCTGGGGAGGTCGTCTTTCGGGCTAAGGCTCCAAGACAAGACATTTTGGTGTTTCTCTTGGATGTGCCGCAATATTGGGGGGCGTGATGATCGATGTCAGCCCTTAGGGCTGACATGATTTGGAGCCGTGGATAGCACTTAGGAATCTAGGTCGCCTAGTGAGTGGGCCTTGAACATTGGGCTGTACCCTTGTTGGGCCATCCGGAACAATATGATAGTTACTTCCGCAAGGCACTATTGTATGTCATAGACTCATAATTATGAGAATTTTCGTAAAGTGAGTACAAGGTCTATTACTCTAAAAGGGATGGACTTTTTATCTTTTTATTGTGTCGTTTGCTATCATTACCTTTAAAATTGGTCTAACCAAACTTAACAACTTCTAATATTTTATTATATCTCCACCAGATCATGGTTGAATGATTTTTGCTAACCAAAATAGAATATGTAATGATAAGAAATTTATATAATACTATCATATAGCCATCTTGTCAAAGAAAAGTTCTTTTTTTTTCTCCCAATATTTTCATCAATTTGTTGGTATAGTAATAACGGTTAAATTTGATTTGTTTAACAGAAAAATGTTTATGCATTTACTATAGATAAGTTATCTGTATTTACTCTCAAAATCACACGAAATTTTGGTGTTGAAATATTAAAAAATTAATTATAAAGATTATTATCTCCTTGAAATAAAATAAAATTACAAAAATAACTTGATTTTTGTCCCAAAATGATGTCGTTTCGAGCTCAATGCAGATAAATGAATCCTATGTTTAAAAGATAATAAGTTTGATTAACAGGTTTCAAACAACAATTAATATCTAATTTTCTTAAAGTGAATTTATCAACTTATTTTCAGAGTTCGTAATGTTTAATGCACGTGACTATCTTTGCACCGATCAAATGCACACATATATTGTTTTTAGAGACAGGATCCGTTTATAAACTTTTTGGAATTTTTTTACAAATTACACTATATTCTCCCGGGAGAACATAGTGTAATTTGCAAAAGTTTGTATTCTCCCGGGAGAATATAATGTAGTTTGTAAGAGTTCGTAAACAAAAAAGTTTGTAAATATAATCTGCCCCTTGTTTTTAATATATAATTATAGTTTTTTTATTTATAAGAACGGTTCATTATAACTGATGTGTGGCTAAGATGGCAAAATGTCATTATTATGGTTAGCTCCTAATACAATGCCGTGATATTTTGTCAAAAAATTGATTTTCTTTCATGGGAATATGGGATAGAATCATTGACAGTTCAGAAAATATTTTTTATGTCCGCACATTTAGGGACGGGGTTTGGGGGCAGCGCTCCCAAATTTTAATCAAGTTAATTTGTTGTATGACATCATAAAATATTCAATAAAATATATGTCATCTCATTCCATCCCACTGTATTCTATTCATTTCCATTACATCCCTCGTTATATATCGAAGCAAAACCTAATCTAACCAACATCATATTTGACTACTATACTTAAAAAAATAAAAAGCAAAAATTCATGTACACAGGTGCGGACATAGGTGACCAACTAGGTCCGCCTTTGGATAGAATAGTTAAAGATTTTTAAAATAGTTTTTAAATAATGTCTAATACGTGATAACAAACTACTAATATGCATAAAGTATATAATAAATTAAAACTTTTAAACTTTGTATGAATAAAATTTTAAATGTTAACAAATTATTAAAAAAACAGTTGTAATCAGAATCAAGTGAATACTTAAACGGAAATTAATCACACGGTTAAATCAAACACACACTCATTAAAAAATCTTCTCGTAAACCTGTTGTCTCATCAGCTATCTCATTATTTAAAAAAGCATATAAACATAGGGTTTTATATCATGCTGCATGATATTCATGATATTCTTAGTCTCATGTTACTTTACATGACAAATGGGACCCATCTTGTTTTTTTTTTTTCTTTTTGAGTGGGACCCACATCAAACGTATTAGAGTAACATGATACTAAAAATATCCTACAACATAACATATATAAAACCCATAAACATGTGTTTTATAAGAGTTATGTTGTAGGAAAAGTGATTGTGTAATGTTATAGAGATTCATTTTACGTGCCTTAGTTTTTTTTTCAAAAAGTGCGAGTCCCAAAAAATATTGTGTGTGTATGGAACTTTTGTGTGTCATGTTAAATGATGAATACAAACCCTTAAACATATAGATATAAAAATTAATATAAATATGGGTTATATTTAGGGTTGTTCAAAATGTTCAAAAGAACCAAACCGATCCATAACCAAACCGCTCCACATCTTAAAAACCGATTATTTTTAAAAACCGATTTCATATGAAACTACATTTTATTTTATAAACTGCTTATTTATCAAACCATAAAAATAAGTGGTTATCCATGACCAAACTACTCTACAATTAAAGAACAAGTAATTATTATCTTTTATTATGCCTATTATATTAATCAATTGACTCAAACTTTCAAACAATAAACTAGAAAAAAAAGTTAAGCAGCTCAAGTAAATAAATAATTTTGTCCGATGAAATCTTATCCGATAAAACTTCTGCTAAAATTTTTTACAAAAATATTTTTTGTCAATTTTTTTTCGGAAATAGTTTTCATCGAAATTTTCGGACAGAAATTCGTTCCATTGAAAATTATAATAGAAATGTTTTTTGTTGAAAATTTTGCTGGCAATATTTTCTGTCGAAAATTTTCGATGAAAATGTGTTTCGTCGAAAATTTCAACGTAAGTTTTTTCCGTCAAAATGAATGATGAAAATATTTTTGTCGAAAACTTTTGACGGAATTTAGATTCTGTAAAGAATCTTGACAATTTTTTTCCATCAAAATTTTTTACAGAAAAGTTTTCGTTAAAAAATTGGAATGAAATATTCTTCTTTGAAAATTTCGACGAATATGTTTTTTGTCAAATATTTTCTCAAAATTTAGATTCTAAAATAATTTTTACATTAAAATTTTTCTGTCAGAAGTTTTTTTAAAAATATTTTTTATCACAAATTTTTACGGAAATATTTTTCAGCAAATTTTTTTGTTGAAAATGTATTCTGTTGAAAATTATGGTGAAAATTTTTTCCGTAAAAAAATTTGACAAAAATATATTCCGGCAAATTTTTTACGTAATGGTTTTCTGTCAAAAAATTTTGATTGAAATATTTTTTTTGAAAAGTTTGACTGAAATATTTCCGTTGAAAGTTTCAACGAAATTTAGATTTTATCAAAAAATTTGACTGGGTTTATTTCCGAAAAAAATTTATGTCAGTAGATTTGCCAATTCTTGTTTCGTCTCTATTTTCGACTATTATTCTATCAATCACTCTCAAAACAACGTGAAACAATTTCTATAAGAGTCATTTCGTCCGGATAGTTTCAAAACAATAAAGATTCTTGCAAGAAATAGTTGGTCAACTACGTACTTATAAAAATAGTATAATCCATCAAAAACCAATTTTGAATTTTTTAAAAAACCGGTTTTGAACTTGATAACCGGTTTATAGTTCACAACCGGTTTTGATTTAAAACCTATTTTGAATTAAAACCGGTTTAAAATCGGTTTTGAATTACAGCGTGAAGATTCCTCGGATAAGAGAAAAAAGATGGATGCATCCCTGTTTAATAAAGGCAATGCATTTTTGAGGTTAGTTGATTTACAGTGTGAAGCTTCCTCGGATAAAAAGAGAAAAAAGATGGATGCATCCCTGTTTGATGAAGGCAATGCATTTTTGAAGTTAGTTGATTTACAGCGTGAAGCTTCCTCGGATAAGAAGAGAAAAAAGATGGATACATCCCTGTTTAATAAAGGCAACCCTCTTATTGCACCCAAAAACCATCCGGTGACGGCTGGAATTCCACAGCGAAGAGTCTTTGGCTTCGGGCATTTGGGAATGTACTTATTCTTTTTAGTGAAAAACCTTGTGGTATTTTTTTTGTTGCTAAAATTTGTCTATACCTCTTGCCAAATTGTATATTTAATATTTTTATATCTCTTAAACTTATTCAAACATTACTCTTTAACAAAATTAGGGAAAAACATAAAAACACTCTTGCGAAAACATGATGGGTAACGACGAGCATGATTGTTTAAATATTTTATGGGTAGTATTAATATTTGATTTTGAAAAGGGTTTTATAAGAGTTATGTTGTAGGAAAAGTAATTGTGTTATGTTATAGAGATTTGTTTTGCGTGCCGATTTTTTTTTGTTGCTGTGGGCCCCACAAAATGTTGTGTGTAGAAAAAATTTTGTGGTCATGTTAAATGGTAGATGATAAACCCTTTTGAAAAAATAAAAGAGGGATTGTAAGAACCCGCACCGCTAATTAAGGTAATTAGCAAATTAATTATGATAATTAGGAAATAATTCCATAATTGACCCTAATAATTATTAATGGGCTTAGATAATTATATTGAGCGAGTGAAAATGCTGAAAGTCGCTTTTCGGAAGAAAAGCGCAGATACCGGTTCTGCTACTCGATATAAATGCGTACCGGAAAAGTATCCCGGAAAATTATAACGAATGCATGATAATTACTAGAATATTATGTAGGACTTGTAAAACAAGTTTCAAGTCAAAATGACGTAATCTGATACCAGAACTGATACTGGCTATGGAAAAGCGCGTACCGGAAAGGTGCTCTGAAAAATAAAATAAAAATATGACAAATCTTAGAAAAATGCGTAGGTCTAGAATCCGAAGTTTGGGATCAAGATCTTTTACTTTGCGATTAAGGCTAATACTGCGCGATTAGTGCCTTGTGCCTATAAATAGACACATTATGGCACTAAACCCTAGGCTCATTCATTCTATACGTGGGAGGCTGCTGTGTGAAGGTGTGAGGCACTATTCCATTGCCTTTCCTCACCTTCTTGAGGCCAAGTCTTCTCCTTTTGCTTGGTTTCTTCCCTTTCCTCTTCATAAACACTTGTGATCATCCTTGTGAGAGTGAAAGGAGTGTTCTTGGGCAGTGTCCACTGCTGTGTGTGTGTAGTTAGTGAGCTGAACTTGAAGCTTTAGTGATGGCTACTTTGTGGTAGTCATTGTAAGCTTCAAAGTGCCTTCTTGTGGTGCAAGAACCCATCTTGAAGTGCCATTTTCGTGCTCATACTTAGGCTGAGTTTGAAGTGTATTGAGAGGGCTCCAAGAGCACAACTTGCCTCTGTTTTGAACTTTGGTAAGTTACCTCACTATGATCATGGGTTTATAATGCTTAAAGTTGATGTCTTGACCATGTTTAATGCGTAAACAAGAGGGTATAAGATATATGAACCTATAATGAACTAAAGATGCATGCTTTAACGTGTACATGTGTTAAAAGTTGGATCTTTGGGATGGATATTCACGAAATGCAGAAACTGCATTCTGTCGTGAGATATCCGGATATCTGTCGAACAGATATCCGGATATCAGTATCCGGATATGGTATCCGGATATTGATATCCGGATATGGGATCTGGGTATCCGGATATGACATATCTGGATATGTCCAGTGTGATATCCGGATATGGCATATCCGGATATGCCCCTTCTGATATCCGGATATCCTGGGTTCTGCGCAGACAGTAGCTTCACTGTATGAACAGTAAGCTATGGGGTGTGTGTGGACCCTAGTTTAAGGAAGTTGAACTTCTGTAATAAATGGACAAAGTCAGAATCATGTGATTAAGGGCTTATGGCTTTGTTGGAAGCCTTAAGACGTAAAACGTAAAGGAAAGGCGTAATCTTTAAGTTGTATGCTTGTGATACATGATTATTGATGTATTATTGGTCCATATCAGATTGTGATACTGCTGTTTGTGGACTTGTGAGTGGTTGGACTCTTGGCTTGGATAGCTAGCTTGCAAGGTAAGCTTTCGTGTCCTCGGTTTAGCCATTTTGATGTTCCACCATGTCCCATGGGGATGGGTTTATGCATGCTGTGTTACATGCTTTGGTTATTTTGAAATGCTGTTGAGCTGTTTATATGTAATGAGCTATTATGATATGCATGTGGTGTCCACCTATACGGTAAGCCTGAGTATGTAGTACATACAAGATGGTGAGGCTGTGGTGAGGTACAGGTAGCGTCCTGGTACTCATGTAGGCATAGACGTATTCCTACATTTCTCTGGCCAGTAGATTTGATATGCACACATGACATGATTAATTGCTGCATCGCATGATTTGGAACTTATATTGTAAATACTGTTTTTAGAACTTATATTACACATGTAAGTGAGCTTGGGGTGGAGACTCCTTGAGGACCCCTTGTCTTACTGAGATTTCTTGTTAGAGATCTCACCCCACGTTTGGGGACGCTTATTTCAGGATCAGGTAATGTTGAGGGCTCTGGTGGCAGGAGGCCCGAGCTGAGTTGATAGTATGAAATGTTGTTCTGCTGGATTGACTGCTGTTATGTTATGTTTTCCGTTTAATTATGTTAATTATGTTGAGACTGCTTTTGGGGCATTGTTGCCTTATTTGGTGAGCATGGGGTTTGTCCATGCCACATGATTGTGTTATTGTCTTTCTAATTATGTTGTAATTAAAGTATCAGGATTTTGACCCAGGCTATGTGTTGTAGTCCTGTGGTTTTAGATACTCACGTATTATTTATATATGAGGTATTTCAGTTAGTTGTCTTGCAATTTACATACAGGCAGTATTTTTATGAAAATGATTAAGTAATCAAGTTGGTTAAGTTAATGACGTCATAATTGAATTAAAGAAAAAGTTATTCCGCATTTTTATTAAGCATGGCTTAATACGATAGTGTGTTAACAGACCGGGTTAACACGGGCTGTTACATTTTATGGTATCAGAGCACTTTCTAGGGAAAAGCCTGTATGTATTGCAATAACTTAGGATGTGTCGTTGCGTGTCTACTTTGTGTTCACTCTGACTGGTGTGCGTTACGATAATGCATATGTGACCACATGGCGTGGGCCTGATCAACTCATTCTTTGTGTAACTTGTGTAGAGTCATGGTGCCACCAAGGAGGAACACAAGTACGAGCGAGGATCAGACGGATCCTGTCCTGGCTGCATTAGCTGAGATGCAGGCGGCCCGACTAGCCGACCAGGAAGCCACGAGGCTGGCAAACCGGGCGATGCTGGACGCTATACGAGATGCGAACCGGCAAACCACGGCAGAGGTTCTGGAGGAGAACCGGATGGCCAACATGACGATGATGAGGGTCATGTTGGAGGAGTTGAGGGCTGGTCCTGCTGCTGGCCAGGGTCCTCCACCACCTCCACCGCCGCCACCGCCTCCACCTCCGCCTAGTCAACAGGAGGACACCCAGAGCCAGATGGGTGAGGGTAGTCATTTGACGGGGGCTATGCAGACTATCCCCGTACTTGCTGAGGATCGTGACGAGATCGATCGCCGGCTGAATGCTTTCCGCAAGCATAAGCCACCTTCATTCGACGGATCGTATGATCCCATTGCTGCTGCTAGATGGCTTCAGGCGCTAGACAAGATTTTCCGGATCATGCAGTGCACCGATCCGCAGAAGCTGTTGTTCGCCACTTATATGCTGGAGGGCGAGGCCCATGAGTGGTGGACCAACCTTTCTCAGGTCTACGAGATGCAGGGTCATGTGATGACGTGGCCATTCTTCGAGGAGAGCTTCTTGGGTCAGTACTTCCCTTATGACTCACAGGAGAGGAAGCAGGGGGAGTTTGACCGGTTGGTTCAGGGCTCGTTGTCTGTCGACGAGTACCTGGCCAAGTTTAATGAGCTGGTGAAGTTTTCACACTTCAGGATGGCGAGGCCTACTCCTACATTCTTGGCTGCTAAGTTCCGCAGGGGACTTAATGAGGATATTGCTGGTTACTTAGCTGGGTCTGCATCCAGAGATTTTGGGACACTGGTCCAGCAGTGTCGTGATATTGAGGACTTCTACAGCACGAGTAAGGCCAAGAGGGCCAAGATGGAGGTACCACAGGGTACCACAGGGTACCGGCGGTTCCACTCCCTGGAAGAGTAAAAATTTTGCGAACAAGGGCAAGGGCAAACAGATGGCGGCTAAGCAAACGCCAAACCAGTTCAGAAAGACTACCGCTACGGGGAACGCTGCTAGACCTCCTGCTCCTAGATGTTCGGGATGCGGGAAGTTACATTTTGGGTCGTGTTCTACCGGGCAGCTGATATGCTTCCAGTGTGGCAAGGAGGGCCACTATTCCAGAGATTGCCCGACGGCGAGAGTTGCTACAGTGCAGGCTGTGCCATTGCAGATGGTTCCTACCGGGGCACCAGCAGTGCCACCTACTACGGGGCGTGTGTATACGTTGGACCGTCAGCAGTCGGACAGAGCTCCGAACCTGGTCAGAGGTACTGTTACCATTGGTGGATCAACTGTTGATGTGTTATTTGATTCCGGGGCAACGCACTCTTTTGTTGCTACCCCTATTGCTGTGGGGCTTGAGTTGCCCAGTGATGTGCTTTCTCCACCGATGCGGGTTACCACCGCCACCGGAGAAAAATGTTTGACCTCCACTGTGCATCGCGATGTAGCGTTTCAGTGGGATGGCCGTGACTTCTCGGTAGATCTGATAGGATTACCGATGGCCAACCTTCAGATTATTTTGGGCATGGATTGGTTGTCCAGAAACTGTGCAATGATTGATTGCTGTGCCAAGAAAGTGGTGATGTCTCCGGGTGGGTCCACAGCCAGTTCCTCACCGTTCATTTCAGTCCTGCAGGCGAGGAGGGCCTTGAGAGCAGGGGCATTTGGCTATGTCATGTTGGGAGGTTTGGTGAGTGGGACACAGGAGGATCTCACTAGCATTCCTGTGGTGAGGGAATTCCTCGAGGTGTTTCCCGAGGAGATTCCTGAGTTTCCACCACAGAGGGAGATAGAGTTCTCCATTGACTTATTGCCTGGTGTGGGGCCTATATCGTTGGCTCCATACCGGATGTCGCCACCAGAGTTGGCAGAGCTGAAGAAGCATATCGAGGAGCTTTCAGCGAAAGATTTTATTCGGCCGAGTGTGTCTCCCTGGGGAGCACCGGTCATTTTTGTTAAAAAGAAAGATGGGACCATGCGGTTGTGCACCGACTACAGACAGTTGAACAAGGTGACAATCAAGAACAAGTATCCTCTTCCACGCATTGACGATTTGCTGGATCAGCTCAGGGGTGCTTGTGTGTATTCCAAGATTGATCTCCGGTCCGGTTATCATCAGATACGGGTAAAGCCGGAGGACGTCCCAAAGACAGCATTTCGCTCGAGGTACGGACACTATGAGTACTTGGTGATTCCGTTTGGACTCACCAATGCACCCGCAGTGTTCATGGACTACATGAACAGAATCTTCCAGCCGTACCTGGATCAGTTTGTGATTGTCTTCATTGACGACATTTTGATCTACTCCAAGACGGAGGAGGAGCATACTGAGCACTTGAAGATTGTGTTGCAAGTGCTAAAAGAGAAAAAGCTATATGCTAAGCCGTCAAAATGTGAGTTTTGGCTCAGGGCGGTGAAATTTCTGGGTCATGTAATTTCAGCTAATGGAGTTGCAGTCGATCCTAACAAGGTTGAGGCCGTGATGGATTGGGAGAGGCCCAAGACGGTTACAGAAGTGAGAAGCTTCCTGGGTTTGGCAGGCTACTATCGGAGGTTCATAGAGGGATTTTCCAGGATGGTGCTACTGATGACTCGCCTTACCCGAAAGGAGACTCCATTCGTGTGGACACATGAGTGTGAGGAGTGTTTCCAGGAGCTGAAGGAGAGACTGACTACTGCTCCAGTGTTAGTTCTTCCTGATCCTGCGGAGCAATTCGAGTTGTACTGCGATGCTTCTGGTAAAGGACTTGGCTGTGTGCTGATGCAGAAAGGTAAAGCGGTTGCTTACGCTTCAAGACAGTTGAAACCTCATGAGGAGAACTACCCGACTCACGACTTGGAGTTGGCAGCCATTGTTTTTGCTTTCAAGATTTGGAGGCATTACCTGTTTGGCATGAAGTTTGCTGTATTCAGTGATCACAAGAGCCTGAAGTATCTGTTTGACCAGAAGGAGTTGAACATGAGACAGCGAAGATGGATGGAGTTCTTGAAGGACTACGACTTTGAGCTGAGGTATCATCCAGGCAAGGCCAATGTGGTAGCCGATGCTTTGAGTCGGAAATCCGTGAGCTTATCCAGCTTGATGATGAATGACTACGAGGTAATTGAAAAATTCAGAGACTTGAGAGTGAACTCCTTGTTTGGGGGCGCACTGCTCGAAATGGAAACAGCAGAGGTGATTAATGAGCTCATGGAGAAGATTAAAGAGGCGCAAGTGCAGAGAGAGTGCCTTGATTATGTGAAGAACCAGGACGGTGTGTCTTGGAACGAGGATGGATTGCTGCTGTTCCAGAAGAGGATTGTTATTCCTCGAGGGTCATTGACCGAAGAGGTTATGGCAGAGGCTCATAAGGGCCGGTTTACTATCCACCCTGGTGCCACGAAAATGTACCAGGACTTAAAGAGAAATTTTTGGTGGCCGGGCATGAAGAAGGACATAGCGGTCTACGTGTCCAAGTGTTTGATATGTCAGAAAGTGAAGATCGAGCACCAGAAACCGTCTGGTAAACTTCAACCTCTGGAGATTCCACAGTGGAAGTGGGAGAGTATTTCCATGGACTTCGTGGTGGGATTGCCTAAAACTCAGGCTGGTTGTGACTCTATTTGGGTCATAGTGGACAGATTGACCAAGTCTGCCCATTTTCTTCCAGTGAAGGTGAGCTTCACTACAGAGCAGTTGGCCAAGCTTTATGTCCGCGAGATTGTGAGGTTTCACGGGGTGCCCGAGAGTATCATCAGTGATAGGGACCGAAGTTCACATCTCGGTTCTGGGAGGCGCTGCAGGAGGCTTTTGGTACGCAGTTGCGATTGAGTACCGCCTATCACCCTCAGACTGACGGACAGACTGAGCGGACCATCCAGACATTGGAGGATATGTTGAGAGCTTGCACGTTGGAGCAGGGTTCTGCATGGGATAGGTACCTTCCGTTGGTTGAATTTTCATACAACAACAGTTTTCATGCTAGTCTGGGCATGGCACCCTACGAGGCGCTGTATGGTAGGAGGTGTCGGACTCCTACTTGCTGGTCTGAGGTTGGAGATAAAGAGATGTTCGGCTTGGACTTTGTCCAAGATACTACCCTTCAGATCCAGATGATCAGGGAAAAGTTGAAGCAGGCGCAGAATCGCCAGAAAAGCTACTATGATGTCAAGCATCGACCACTGGAGTTCAGTGAGGGCGAGCACGTGTTTGTGAAACTTTCACCTGTCACCGGTGTTGGACGGGAACTCGGCGTGAGGAAGTTGAGCCCGCGATTCATAGGGCCCTACCAGATCCTTGGTAGAGTAGGACCAGTTGCCTATCGACTTGCCTTACCTCCGAACCTAGCCAACATCCACGACGTGTTTCACGTGTCTCAGCTTCGAAAGTACATAGCCGATCCTTCGCACGTGGTGCAGCCGGATGATGTGGAAGTTCGGGAGAACCTAAAGACTCCCGTCGGACCACTCAAGATCCTCGATCGTGGCGAGAAGCAGTTGAGGAGCAAGATCATTCCGATGGTCAAAGTGCAATGGCGACCAAGAACTCAGCAGTGGACTGGTGCTTCTAGAGGATCAAGCTCCTCCCTGACAGTATCCCGAGCAATACGTAATCTAAGCGAGCTAGCC
>JAVKPL010007593.1:0-29864 GCA_032173675.1 Gastrolobium villosum
TGTGTGCAATTTTAATTTTATTAATGATGTCTTTAGTATCGTTTGCAGATTTAAATTTTGAATTTAAAAAAAAATCTAAACAAACATATTGAATGAAATTTGAAAAGGCAAAGAAGATCATTAGTCATGCTAAATGCATTAAAAATGATGATAGTCAAAAAAGTTTAGAATTTTAATGCTACTACTTATGGCCTCCTGTATCATTTGTAATTTAAAAAAAAAACCCATAAACAAATAGATTGAATATTATTTGAAAGGGAAAAGCGTGTATCATTTTAAAAGATGTAAAGTTGTGTCATTTTAAGTGAGAGAAAGATAGATAAAGGACGAGAGAGAATGGACAAAAAAATATAAATGTGTGGGTCTCACCTCTTTGTGAGAGTGAAAGGATATAAGTTGTGTCATTTAAAAAGATAAACACTTTTCCGTATTTCAAAACCATTAATGTAGGTCATTACTCATACCATTCCAGTAATTACTCATACCATTTCTATCTCGTGAATGCATAACTAGAGTTTTTTATAAGGATTTTATAAGAGTTATGTTGTAGGAAAAGTGTTTGTGTTATGTTATAGAGATTCGTTTTGCGTGCCAGATTTTTTCTGATCATGTTAAATTATAGATGATTAACCCTTTTTATAAATATGAAAATAAAATTTTATATTGGTTATATTTTAAATTTTTCTACGTTGTGAATGCATAACTTAAATAATTTATACTTTAAAATAAAATAAATTAAAATATTAACTTAAAAAATAATACAAAAGGAGAAAAAAATCGTACAAGTATTTTTATAAAAGAAATTTAATGTAAACATTTTAAATATATGTGTTTAACAAATATTAAAATTATAAATTAGAAGATAAAAATTATTTTCGCAAAAACTATGTATAATCAATAAAAATTAATTCAAATTTTTATTTAAATAAAAAAACGACATCTATCATTCTATAAAAAAAATATAAATATTTAAAATGCTATAAAAATAAATTACCATTCAGTTACACGTGATTTTCCAAATCATGCGGCGAAAAAAATATTTGTCATTAAGTATTTTACAGACTATTTTAATATTTCTCACTTCTTTTTGCATTAAATTTTTTTAAGCCTATTAACTATACTTATTATTATATGGTGAAAAAATATTTAATATTTCAAATTCAAACTTTTAAAGTAGAATTTTAAACTTGATAGGTAGGAGAAAAATTTCAGCATTTAATATTTCTATAGTGAGAAAAAATATGCATATATATATATATATATATATATATACATAATAAATTTATATTTAATATACAATTATAGATTAAATAAAAAATATTTAAAATAATAAAAATATATATAGAGCTTATAAAAAATAATTTAAATTCTAAATTTAATTGTAAAATGGTAAGAAATTACATTTTCATACTTTAAAAGTAAATAAATTAAAAAAATTAACTTAAAAATATAATATAAAAGAGAAAATAAAATTCGTACAAGTATTTTTTCAAAAAAATTTAAACGTAAACATTTTAAATATATATGTATACCCAATATAAAAAATTTAAATTAAGAGATAAAAATATGATTTTTCAAAAAATATTTATAATTAATACAATAAAAAAATATAAAATATAAAATATTAATTTAATTAAAAAAAATGATATCTATAATTCCGTAAAAAATAAATTAAAAAATTTAAATCACTATAAGAATGAATGATTATTTAGTGATCATCCAACTCTTGCATCGTAAAATAATGTTTGCCTTTAAGTATTTTACGGATTATTTTAATGTTTTCCACTACTCTCTGCATGTAAAATTGTTAAGCATATTTAGCAGCACTTATTATTATTTCTATTAGATAGGAAAATATTTAATATTTAACATTCAAATTATTTGAATTTGAATTATGGGTAGGAAAAGAGTTCGGCATTTAATGTTTCTACAATGGCAAAATATATATACATAAAATAAATTTATATATAAAATAAATTTTTTTAAATGAAAAAATATTTAAAATTATAAAATATATTGAATAATTGATAAAAAAAATTAAATTTTAAATTTAATTGCAAAAAGGTTTATTTTCTACATTTTTGCATAGTTTTTTTTTTTCAGCGTATTTGCTTTTTTTCATATTTTTTTCTTTTGCCTTTGTAGGGTGTTGTTCATTGTGCTGGATAGTATTGGGCGTTGTTGGAAACTCTGTTTCCTCAAACTCGGTTAGGAAGCCTTAAGTGCGGAAGTCAATCAACAAGATCCGGAGTTCGGATCTCGGCAGTATCTCGGCCTGAATATCACCAGGTCGGTAGCGCAGCGGAAAAATCAAAAACAAATAGG
Organism: Gastrolobium villosum; assembly: GCA_032173675.1. Taxonomy (NCBI): domain Eukaryota; kingdom Viridiplantae; phylum Streptophyta; class Magnoliopsida; order Fabales; family Fabaceae; genus Gastrolobium; species Gastrolobium villosum. Next base: position 2,326 of record JAVKPL010007593.1, read on the forward strand.
AGAGAGAAGAAGTACACAACCAGATTTTAACGTGGAAAACTTTCTTCAATGAAGAAGTAAAAATCACGGGACATAGTCCAGATCAAAATCCACTATGAAAATAATGGTTACAAGAATCAAATACACCAAGGTGGTGGTTAGCACAACCTCTCCAACAATGGTGATAATCAAACTACCCTAGAGATGTTTCTCTCAAACTCTCCCTAGAGATCTCTCAAATGCAAAGCATGAAGCTTTGCTCAAACAATCAAACAAATTCTCTCAGAATTTCTCTCAAACAAAATCCTCACATATATACCTAGCCTCCACCCCAACTATGGGTATTTATAAGATGTGGAAATTAGGGTTAGGGGTATTTTAGGAAAACCCCTCAAATGGGCTTAGTATTGAAGGAGGGCCCAACAAATCTCCCCCTCCGACTTCAATGCGTCGGCTTCAGCATCAACCCGGCTCCTTCACAGCAGTCTTCAAATTTCTTTGCTGGAACCGGCTTCGTCATCATATCGGACCAATTTTGGTCAGTGTGCACCTTGACAAGTTCGAGCTCTCCACCTTCCACCACATCCCAGATCCAGTGATACCTCACATCTATGTGTTTAGTGCGGGAGTGATAGGTCGAATTCTTTGCAAGATGGATTGCGCTTTGATTGTCACAACCCAGCTCGTACTAGTCTTGTTCATGGCCGAGTTCCATGAGGAACTTCTTCACCCACAGCATCTCTTTGCTTGCCTCAGTCGCGGCAATGTACTCAGCCTCAGTTGTCGAAAGTGCAACACATTTCTGAAGTCTTGATTGCCAAGAGACAGCTCCTCCGACAAATCTCATCATGTATCCCGTCGTCGACTTCCTCGAGTCGAAATCTCCCCCTAAATCAGAATCCGAGTAGCCTTGCAACTCGGCTTTGCCTTCTCCAAATCGGAGACATAAGTCGGTGGTACCTCGGAGGTACTTGAAGATCCACTTCACTGCTTCCCATTGCTCTTTACTGGGGTTTGACAAATACCGGCTTACCATTCCAACAACATATGCCAAGTCGGGTCTGGTGCAAACCATTGCATACATCAAGCTTCCGACGGTGGATTGGTATGGGACCTTCGGCATCTCATCTTTGTCTTCATCAGATCTCGGACATTGCTTCTGGTTCAACTTTATGTGTCCGGCTAGGGGGTGCTCACTGTTTTGGCTTTGTCCATGCTGAATCTCTTCAAAATCTTCTCAATATACTTTTATTGACTTAGCCACAGTAGCTTCTTTTGTCTATCTCGGATAATCTTGATTCCGAGTATTTTCTTTGCAGGGCCGAGGTCCTTCATTGCGAAGGACGAGCTTAACGCCTTCATCAGGGCGGCTATCCTCGATTTGTCTTTCCCTACAATAAGCATGTCGTCAACATATAACAATAAGATCAAAAAATCTCCTGCCTCATACCTCTTCACAAATACGCAGTGGTCAGCTTCTATCTTCTCAAACTTGTGATCAGTCATGAATGATTCAAATTTCTTGTACCACTGCCGAGGTGCTCGCTTCAAGCCATAGAGGCTCTTCTTCAATCGACATACTAAGTCTGCTTGGTCTGGAGCTCGGAACCCTTCAGGTTGTTCCATATATATCTCTTCTTCTAAATCACCGTGAAGGAATGCCGTCTTCACGTCCATTTGCTCGACCTCGAGGTCCATCGAAGCTGCTATAGCTAACACGGCTCGGATCGAGGTCATTTTCACCACAAGAGAAAAAATCTCCTCAAAGTCTACTCCTTTCTTCTGATTGCAGCCTTTTACTACAATTCTGGCTTTGTATCTCGGCTTCTGCCCGTTCTCTTCATTCTTAATCTTGTACACCCATTTATTTTTCAGAGCTCGTCTTCCTTTAGGCAACTCGGTCAGTTCATAAGTCTGATTCTCGTGCAGAGACTTCATCTCGTCTTGCATTGCCTTTTCCCATTCTTCTTTCTCTGAGCTCGTCACAGCCTCATCATAACTCTGAGGCTCACTGTCTTCAGCTACAACGGTGTATTCATCAGATGTGTATCTTGTAAAGGGTCTTCTTTCTCGAGTTGGATATCTCGGTTGTTCTTCAGCTTGAGAACCCGATTCATCATTCTCATCCTGGATCTCATCTTCAACTCGGACTTCATCATCAGCTTGTTGATCATCAATTTCTTCATTTTCTTGATTTTCTCCCCCTGCTTCAGCTCGGACAAGAGGGATGGGTTCTTCACGTCTGACAGAAACCCGGACTTTGGGCTTCGAGATGTCATGAATGGTCTCATCTTCATGAAAGATCACATCTCGGCTTCTTACGATCTTCTTATTGATTGGATCCCAAATTCGGAACCCGAACTCACAGCTCGGCGAACCAAGATGGATGCATTCTTTAGTCTTTGCATCAAATTTTGCCCTTTCATCTTTAGGGACATGCACGAAAGCTCGGCATCCAAATACCTTCAATTGAGTATAGGCTGCTTCTCGACCTGTCCAGACTTCATCTGGAATTTCTCCTTCAAGTGGCCGTGATGGTGAGAGGTTGATCAAGTCAACAACAGTTTTGACGGCTTCTCCCCAGAATGATTTCGGCAATCCGGCATTGGATAACATACTTCGGACCTTCTCTTCAATAGTCCTGTTCATCCTCTCAGCAAGTCCATTCAATTGTGGAGTTTTGGGGGGAATCTTCTCAAGTCGGATCCCGGCCGCTCTGCAATATGCATCAAAAGGGCCGCAATACTCACCACCATCGTCAGATCGGACCACCTTCAATTTCTTGTCAGTCTCCCTTTCAACCATTGCATGGAATTCTTTAAAGGATTGGAGTACCTGGTCTTTAGACTTCAACAAATACACCCATACTTTGCGGGAATGGTCATCAATAAATGAAACAAAATACTGAGCTCCTCCAAGAGATCTTTCAGACATGGAGTAAACATCAGTATGGATGAGGTCAAAAATATACCTGCGTCTTCTGGGCTGATCCGGCTTTACAAAAGAAACCCGGTGCTGCTTTCCAGCTAGGCAATGCGTGCAACTCTCCAACGCTTGGCCTTTCAACCCGGTCAGTAATCCTTTCTTGTGAAGGATCTGGAGCCCTTTCACGTTCATGTGGCCGAGGCGCTTGTGCCATAGCTCCAAGTTCGGTTCATCTCATACAGAATTGGCTTCTCCGCCATTTATCTTTCCTTGCATCACGTACAAGGAACCTTCTTTCTTTCCTCGGGCCATGACCAAGTTTCCCTTGGCCAGCTTCCATCTAACACTACCAAAGTAGTTCACTAACCCGACATCATCAAGTTTGCCTACCGAGACTAGATTCAATCGCATATCAGGAACATGCCTTACATCTTTCACAACAAGTCAGAATCCGACATCTGTGGTCAGAGTTACATCACCGACACCAACAATTTTGCTGGTCACTTGATTTCCTATCTTCACAACTCCAAAATCACCACTTCGGTAAGAGGAGAAAAAACCTTTGTGTGGAGTAACGTGGAAGGAGGCACCAGAGTCAACAATCCATGTGCAATCATCATATGCATCATTCAAATAATTATCCTCACCTAGGAGGAATATCTCGGCATCAGGAGTGGCAGCCACCGCAGTGGTGCTCTTGTCTTCCCTCTTCTTGGGAATAATCTGATCCGGCTTTACAGAGCCGTTCTTCTCTTCATTCTGCAAGGTCCAGCAGTCCGGCTTCTTATGACCTGTCTTTCCACAGTAAAAGCACTTCAACTCATATTTCGGCTTTGACCGACCTCTGGACTTTCCTCTTCTATCACGATCTCGGCCCCGGCTTTTGCTTCTACCCCGGGAGTCAGATTTCCCTTTGTTCTCAGCAACGTTGGCCTCAGACGTGCTCGAACTACCTCGTTCTTTTCTTCTGGATTCTTCGCCTAGGAGGCTGTCTGTCACGACATCCATCTTCAACTTTCCATCTGGAGTCGAATTATTCAAAGTCACCACCAGAGTATCCCAGCTTTCTGGTAGCGAGCTAAACAGCAGCAATGCTTGTAATTCTTCTTCAATTTTCATATCAGCTTTTGACATCTGATTCACAATACCTTTATAGGTGTTAAGGTGTTCTATCATGCTCATTTCGTCCTTGTATTCCAGCTGCACAAGTCGGCGAACCAGGTGTGCTTTGTTCCTGGGAGTCTTCTTCTGAATCAAGGACTCTAACTTCGTCCACAATTCATACGCGTTCGTGAACTCGGACACGTGCTCAAAGAGGCTCTTGTCAATATATTTTCTGATCGTAGCTACCGCCTTATGACTCAGAATCTCCACTCCTTGTCGGTTTTGCCTGCTGGTCTCTCATCAAGGATAATGGGCTCATGCAAATCTTTGCAGTAAAGATGATCTTCCATCATCGGTTTTCAATACGTGAAATTGTCTGCGGTCAGCTTGAACATATCTCCATCATGGGTTATGCCACTGGTCTCCATCTCGTCTCCCTCAGAACCCGTCAAACTCGGGCTCTGATACCACTGTTGGGAACTCGGTTCCCTCAAACTCGGCTAGGAAGCCTTAAGTGCGGAAGTCAATCAACTAGATCTGAAGTTCGGATCTCAGCAGTATCTCGGCCTGAATATCACCAGGTCGGTAGCGCAGCGGAAAAATCAAAAACAAATAGGAGAGAGAGAAGAAGAACACAATCAGATTTTAACGTGGAAAATCTTCTCCAATGAAGAAGTAAAAACCACGGGACCTAGTTCAGATCAAAATCCACTATGAAAATAATGGTTACAAGAATCAAATACACCAATGTGGTGGTTAACACAACCTCTCCAACAATGGTGATAATCAAACTACCCTAGAGATGTTTCTCTCAAACTCTCCCTAGAGATCTCTCAAATGCAAAGCATGAAGCTTTGCTCAAACAATCAAACAAATTCTCTCAGAATTTCTCTCAAACAAAATCCTGACATATATACCTAGCCTCCACCCCAACTATGGGTATTTATAAGAGGTGGAAATTAGGGTTAGAGGTATTTTAGGAAAACCCCTCAAATGGGCTTAGTATTGAAGGAGGGCCCAACAGGCGTAACAACTTTGGATCATTTTTTTAACCATTTCTATTTTGGTAAGATAATAAGCATCTCATCACTTTTGCTGTTGTATGTATTAGTGTACATGAACATATATTATTGTTGATTGAGCGCATCCACAACTGCTAATAATTATTCTGGATAGTATTGAGTGCAAGAACTTTTCCTCATTTTTTGATGATTTCTCTTTGGTAGGACAATCTGTATCTTATCATTTTTGCTGTTGTATGCGTTGCTGTATTTGAAAATAATCAATTATAGAGTATATAACTATTTTTTATTTGCATAATAATTGATTTTTCTTAATTGCGGAGTTTTGTTTTTGGTAGATACTTACAAAGTTCTATGTGAGTGTTGTAGCTTTTTCACCTCCCAAGATAGAGCAAAATACTGACACAGTTCTTTCTTTTAGAGATTAACCAATGACAAACACCGACAAAAATCTTGATCTTTTTCCTCCGTACATCGCACGGGTACTCTGTTAAACTTCTTTTTCGCAATTATATTATTTTCTATAAAATAAAAAAAGGCCACCAATAACTATTTTTTAATTACTTTATATATATATATATATGTGTGTGTGTGTGAAACACACATACAGATACTGTCACTGATGATAACACAAGAAGTAAATGACATGTATCGTTGGAAAAAGATTCATGAACACAATTCAAACTTCATCATCGTCCTGAAATAAAGCAAACATTTTTGTCGTTGCACAAAATATGGATTGTGCAAGAAAAAGATAAAGGTGTTTCCACGGATAATGCTATTTTTCTTCTGCTTTAATTTTTAATATCATTTCATGGCTAATCAACTACAAGGGTTCACATTTTGTGGCAAGGTTATGATCATAAATGTGAAAATAATGCTACCATTTAGTCTAAAATAAAATTCCAATCAGCTAGGTATATTGATATATAGCCTTATCTCAATTATCCACTCCTACACATAACAAAATTGAGTATCTCACACCGTACGCGTGAGAGTGAAATAATTTCTTGTTTACTAAAAAATCATGCTAATTAATCACATTAACCTGCTACGCGCTAATGCATTGTTTTTGTCTTTTTTTTTTTTTTACTCTTAATATTTCCATCAGCTCAATTATATGCGGGTTTCAATTCTCACCTCTATAAGTATAAATAAGTTAGATTAGGTTTTGATTTAACTAGTGCAGTACCCGTGCGATGTACGGAGGAAAAAGATCAAGATTTATATGTATATTAGATGTGATTAAGTTGGGTTGTAAATGTGATAAATTTGTTTAGTGAAATATTAAATTTTGATGAGGGGTGTGCAGATCAAAATATGTATATAGATTAGTTTGATCTAACGTCTAATAACCATCACCCTAGTTGAAACCCAAAAAAATTGCAATCTCCGCATTCACTTTTTTATAAAAATAAAATAAAATTAAAACAGCAAAAAATTTGGAAGGAAAAAAAGAAAACATCAAGGACAGACATCACAATGAACACTATTGAGCTTCAGCTGGTAGCAAAGGATGTTGATACCATGTTGTAGTGGTTGGTACTCTGGACTCTGGAGAGACCAAGCAATTTTATCACTTTCTTTGCACTTTCTAATCATTGGTTATTGGCTGAAGTTGGGCCCTACCAATCAATTTTTCCACTCCCAAAATTTTTTGAATCCCAAATTCCCATTCCACCCCTATTTAGTAAAACATTTTTAAAACAATATGTGAATCCTTGAAATCAAGGATTACACTGTCGTCATGCACCAACGCATGTAGTCGTGTCGTTGAAAACATACATTTTCTTTTTAGGTCACATCGTCATTTTCAACTATGTAGATCGAAAATCACGGGCCCTCTATTCTGAATTCTGTTTTTTTTTTTTTTTTTTTAATAACAAATTTTGTTCTTTCTTATCTAAAAGGATTTTTTGTTTGCTTTTCTTTTTTATTTTTTAACAGAAAAGATATTGTAATAATTTGTTACTATTAATGTTATTATCAATCAATCTCATCGTTAGATCAATTATCTTGATTCAACGATTATATTTATTTTCATTTTTATATGGTCACGAATTCTCATATTTAAGCATTAAATATGAAAAATCATAATCATACAAAGATGAAAGTAAATATAAAATATGAAATTTGGAGAATCATAACCATACAAAGATGGAAATAAATATAACCATTGGATCAAGATAATCGATTTAACGGTGAGATTGATTGATAGTAACACAACTTGTTGTTACATTATCATTCCCCTTTTTAATAATGGAAAAAATGGTCCTGTGCAATACTATTGAGTCTTCTCCTTTTTTTATCTATACCTAAATTTTATAATTTCAACAAATTCACCTAATTTTTTTTAGTAAAATAAACAGCGTTTGACAACTTAAACTCAAATAATTCAATTTATTTACACCGCTACTTTAAACTTATAAAACTCGTGAATTTAAAAAAATCGCAATCATAAATAAATAAATACATAAATGAATTGAATAATTTCAAAAAAAGTTGCTTGTTTACTGAAAAAAATCTTAAATTAATAGTTTAAAATCAAACCCTTCTATTTGTGGAATTATATTTCTTTTAGTTTAAGTGAAATTCTTATTAAAAAATAAATGCATGACAAACAGAACATGATGTTTGAAATAAAAAATTGAATCATGTGACATCACTAATTTTAAAATGATAATTGAGATTGTAAAGTCAATTTAACCTAAAATCTACAAGAATTTCTGTCAATTTACAGGAAGTCCTTTTGAAGAATCAAGGTAAGTTAAGGGCTTATTTGTTTGTGTTTTTTAAGAAAAAAATGTTTTTAAAAGTTTATAATTATGTTTAAAACTTTATAATAATCTGGTATTTTTTTAAACGTAAGAACCATAATTTTATTATTTTTATGGAATTCAAAAAAAAAATCTAAAAAACTGCCATGTAATAAAAAGCTTTTTTTTTTTTTCTTTCAAAGATTAACAAACCATCCTAAAATGGTTCCTGTCAGGCGAGCATGTTGGGTCGGGCTTCTTTTTAATTTCGGCCTGTTCAGGTAATAAAATCGGTTATGTTTCTTTTCAATTTTGGCCCGTTAAGTACAACCCTTAGTTTGTGTGTGTGAGTTCATAGATATCCGCACTGTTCAAAAACCCAATTTGAAGGTGGGATTTTCGGAAAACCGGTTATCTCACCTTTAATGCACTGTTGAAGAAATGGAAACAAAATGACCGCAAGTACTTAGTTTGTGTGTATTCTGTTTGATTGTGGGAATTTGATTTGATTATCAATGATGACCCCGACATATTGTTTCATATGGAAAATGTGTATATTTTAATTCGTGCAAAAGGTTTATAGATTTATATTTTACAGTTGCTCCATTATTTTTATAAATAGGTTAATTGTAAATTTTATAAATCTGAGTGTATTTTGGTAAAAATTAAGCTTGTCAGGTTAATTGATGGTAAGGCTAAATCTAGCTTATGTGGTAGTCATGGACTCAAAATTGGGTCGTGACAAATTTGAGCTTGTCATCACCCTTTTAAACCTAGCAGACCTTATACCAGCTACTTCACAAGTCTAGTATTTTTCATGAGGACATTGTTGAATACCCAAAAACAAAAATATCTCGTGTGTCGGTAAAAAAATTAAAATAATATTTTTAAATCAAATAATTACGTATTTAATGTTGTTTTTCAAATAATTACGGATCTATTGCACAATGTGACGTCCCTTTTGGGCGTCACATTTGACATCTCAATTCATGCGTCTCACCCTAAGGGTGGGCCTCTCTCATGAGGTGGTGACACGTGTCACTTTTTTTCAAAAATATATATTAATTTAATCATAAAATTTCTGAAGGCCATAACTTTTAACTCGAGTATCCAAATCAGGTAATTTTTTTTTGATTTCATATAACTTTTTAAGATCTACGCAATGACATTTCATTTGATATATTTTATTTCTTACAAACATGATTTAAATTTAAATCAGGTAATCCTTCTTCCTTAGATATTTAAAATATTTATTTAATCATTTTCTTTATTAATACAGATTTTCAAATTGATTTTTGAGTTTAAATCACAAATCAAATCTTTATTTTTTTTCCTTATTAATAATAGTTGTTACTTTTAATTTAAATCACAAACCAAATTTTTTTATAATAAAAATAAAATTTTATCTTTTTAATTTAAATCAAACATCAAATCTTGATTTATTTTTTGTATTAAATCACAAACGCAGAACTCAGAGGCTTGTGAGTTTAAAAATGTGACACGTGTCAACACGTGTCAAAACCTGACATGTTACCAACACGTCTAAATTGGGTTTCAATCAAGAGGCAATCATGCCTAATTTAGCTAATTTTATTTTTGAAAAACACTCATAAGCCATCATTAATTTCAGACCACGAATAATAACTCAAAAGCTTATATTAAATAACAAATCAAAATTTTATTTATTTTTTTATATTAAATGACAAATCCAGAACTCAGAGGCTTCTGGGTTTAACCGCTCTTATAATACCATTCTTGCAAATTAAAATTGTGTTTGTAAGAGATAAAATATATCAAATAGGGTGTCATTACGTAAATCTCGAAAAGTTATGTGAAATCAAAAAAAGAATTACATGATTTGGATACTCGAGTTAAAAGTTATGGTGTTCAGAAGTTTTATTATTAAAATAATTTTTTTTGAAGAAAAAAAAAGTGACAAGTGTCACCACCTCATGAGAGACGTCCCATCTGGGCGTCTACCCCTTAGAGTGAGACGCCTCAATTGGGGCGTCACATGTGACGTCCAAAAAGGGCGTCACATTGTGCAGTAGATCCGTAATTATTTAAAAAACAACATTAAATATGTAATTATTAGATTTAATGCAATAATTAAATTTTTTTTTTTGCCATTATGTGTCATATATTAATTAAATTTATACGAACCAACTTATATTATATGAACTTTGACTAATTTATTTTATTGATTTGAGTAAAGACAAGTTATTATTCCACTAAAATAATTTTGATCATCTATATATAATCCAAATAATTAAAATTACAATTGGTTATAACCTAAAAATTGGAAAGCTACACCCTAAACAAATTTAAATCTATAACCGTGTAGTTACCCACAATTCACATGTGCCAATCTTAATTGAATTGGAAATTGTACACCAACTGAAGTAATCAATGAGAAACGGATAGGTAGAACAAGGCATATGAATGCGGCCACTCGATCCGGATAAGGTTTTGGAGGTATAGCTAGGTAGTTAGTTGATTCAAAAACTCCACAAAACAAGTTACAACTTGACGTGGACGTACATGAACAAAGAAGAAATAATAATAAATAACATTGATGGAGGTTCTTATTTTGTGCTACTCCTACCTTTTGCATAATTGCAAGAAATGGAAGGCTTGATTGAAGAGGGGGGAAAAGTGAGATACCTTTGGCACACGAAAAAACTTTGATATGCACACATAAACCGCTAGCTCACTGTTGCACCGATACAAGATATAATACGACACCAATCTAAATCGATCCAATCTAAACCGATCAAATGATTCCCCAACCTTACCATCTACCTACTTGGGCCTTTCCCCAATCATAGCCCAAAAAACATATAGCAAAACTCTAAATCCAAGACCCATCAACCCATCATGTTGGAGAAAGTGAGTTGTGTTTGATCTATGTTATGTTTTTTTTTTTTGGTAAGATACGTAATATATTTTTATTATATGAGTTATTGTTGTACAACAGCTCCTCTATAGGATGAAAATTTAAATTACTTTGTATCTCAGCAATCACATTATAAATTTTTTGTTAGAGTTAAAAGATGGTAATTCAACTTTTTGTTGTACAATGCTTAAACTAGATTGCACAATAATCATCATACAAACTTTACAAAGCCGATACATACAAAATATACATTATTTGCACAATAATCATCACACAAATCCTAGGTTTTTCAAAAAATTCCAAAACCGATCCCATCCAAACCGAATAAAATTGGAACGGATCGGATCAGATTTGAAAAAAAAAATTAAACCGAATAGATAATTACATAATTAAACCGAAGGAATTGGATTAGATGATTTTTACTTTCCAAATTGATCTAATCCAAACCATAAACACCCCTATCTACTGTGCATGTTGGAGTGTAAAGAAATATCGACACTTAAGATATTAGGCTCACACTACGAGACAATGGAATAACAAAACGAAAGAGAAAGTGTGTCACATACGAAGAGATGAGAGAGGTGAAATTATGACAACAGAGCTGACGCAGCGAGGCATGTTTGGTTCGGTGTTGATCACTAAAAAACGGCCTAAGGGGCTTGTTGGGAAAGGTTTCACGTGAATTTATCCCTACCGCTATCTCTAGTCGATACCTTTAACGCCTTCCCCATATTTCAGTAACCTAAAAATCATTCCAAGTTATAGAATGACCAGAGTTAGAGTTGCCTTCTTTCTGTAGCCTAGCTAGCTAGTGTATTCTTTGTAATCATATCATATGTACCACACCAATCATGCACATGGAAAGTAAGTAACATTGGAATGGCACTAGAGATCAAGGACCAATATGTCATTCTAGAAATCCTCTTAATTCTTATATACATTATAAATTGAGTATATCATACACAACCATTTACATGCCACGCATTCTTATCTTATAAACTCGATGCATTTAAAAATTATACATAGGTCTCAATTTTTGTCACGTAAGTACATAATTGAAATGCAAGACATTCCTGACTTGGCAAGGCAAATGGTGCTGTGGTACGTTACCTACTAAAAAAGATTAATCCCTCAATGAATCATGGATGACTTTTTATGCATTATTGGCACATCTCCCTCTCATTAATAATAAATATACTTAACTTTTTTTTTGCTATTTTTCTATTTTGGGTTGCTTTATTTTTGTTTTCTTTGCCATTTTTCTTTTTTCTTCATGTACGTTTGTATATATATATAGCATAAGTTGCTAGATGATTAAACATCCTCATTCAGTGACTGCACGAGATTGAGGGGGTTGATTTGGAAGAAACCCAGCTAAGGTTTCCTCACAACCCCTAATCCTTGTGCTTTTGCTCAAAATCTGAAGAGGAAGACGAAGATAGAGCATGGCTATCATGGGCAGCCATAGTCCTTTGGCTTTTGCATTTGGAATTCTAGGTAACACATTTTGGTCATTATCATCGCTATTCAGTTCATGAAATTTTTTATTTCTTTCTTCCTTTTTCATATTTTTTTCTTTTAAAGTTCTTTAAACAAATGTACTTAAAGTTTTCTCTTTCAATCACCACCTTATGCATGAATCTTCTAGACGTGAAGCGTGAATATTGCACATGCTCATCTTTTTTGTTCTATCTTGTGCTAACTTAATTCTACTAGAAACTGAGTGGTGAATATCAAATTCATGACCTTGTGGTCACCTTGATTCTTATACCATCATAAACAATTATCACAGAAGGATTTCAGTCATTGCCTTACCTGGTGGCATTATTCAGTTGTGTGCTTTGGTTATACTACGCGTTGGTCAAAAAAAATGCCTTACTCCTTATTACAATTAATTCATCTGGATGTGTCATTGAGATCATTTACATCACCATGTACCTAATCTATGCTCCCAAGAATGCCAGGGTATAATTATATAAATTCTAACTTCTCATTAAATCATCAAATCTATGGACATTATAACAATGGGATAGGATCCGTTTACAAATTTTTTTTGCAATTACACTAATGTAGGACCGGTCGTACACTGTGTGATTAATGTGGGACCGGTCCTACATAGTGTAGTTTGTAAACAAAAAAGTTTGTAAATATAACATGTCCCTATAACAATTGATTAAAATTGAAAATAGATAATATCCATATATGTAACGTTTATTGATATATACCAAACTATTTAATTGCAGATCTTAACCATTAAACTATTTATGGCGATGAATGTGACCTCCTTTGCCCTGATCTTCTTCGTCACACAATTTGCTCTATATGGTTCCCTCCGTGTCAAAGTTCTTGGATGGATTTGTGTCAGCATTTCAGTGAGTGTCTTTGCAGCACCTCTAAGCATTGTGGTAAGTCAAAATTTCAATTGAATTAATAAATTAAATGCTTTTAATTAAGTGTTGGCATTCCTATCTATGGTTGTCAAAATTTCAATTCAATTAATAAATTAAATGCTTTTAATTAAGTGTTGGCATTCCTATCTATGGTTAATTATTTGTTGATCTACTACAGGCACAGGTTATTCGAACAAAGAGTGTGCAGTTTATGCCCTTCAATTTGTCATTTTTCCTCACATTGAGTGCCATAATGTGGTTTACCTATGGTCTCTTGCTCAAGGACATATGCATTGCTGTTAGTCTCTATCTATTATTATATTTGAGTTGGTTGAATATGAAATTAAGTAACTTCATCAATTAATAATAATAATCAAATGTTAATGCATTTTCCATTTTATGCAGATCCCAAATGTGCTGGGTTTTGCTCTGGGGCTACTTCAGATGCTGCTATATGGCTTTTACAGGGATGGTGGAGTTAAAAAGGAGGTTGTTGTTACAGAGGAGAAGGAACAAGTAATTGATCAACCAATGAAAAACATTAACAAGCCGTTGGGAACTAGTGAAATATTCCCAATCCCAGTGAATGCCAACGGTGTTGTTGAGGAACTTAATCAATATGTTTAGGAGCTTAATCAATTAATATGTATAATACTATGTTAAACTTCTTTTTCGCAATTATATTATTTTCTATAAAACGAATCTCTATAACATTACACAATCACTTTTCCTACAACATAACTCTTATAAATCCCAAATAATAATAGAGATGTCAATTTGCTAAGGAAAGGACCATGGTAGTCCTCAATTATATTAAGAATTTCCATTGCCACCCCTACTCACATCCGATTTGGCTTCCCCTTTCTCCCAAATCGCTCAAGTATGTCATATGGTTTCATCAAAACCTTCCAAAAGAAAATTAAAACTCCGAGTAGTGGTATTACCTAATTGACGTCGCAACGAAAATGGACATTCAACACTTGAATTTGAGTTTCGGGTTTCGTGGCCGATTATGTAGACACCGCTTGGTTATATCCTACCTATTCTTTTTAATATGATTACGTCAAATTGAAAATGAAAGTATAAATATGAAAGTATAAATATCCTACCTCTTCTTTTTAATATGATGGAGAAAATGCTAAGTTAAACAAGAAACACATCTGTTTGTGGACCTGAGCTAGCAGCTATAAATCACACTACTCGTACTTATACTAAAACAATAATGTTATTCTTTTAACGTTATTCTTATCCTTGATTTTGTACCACTGTTTTTTACGCTTATACTTTAAAGGGAAAAAAGAATAGGAGAGTGTAGGAATAACTTTGTAATTTATTGTGTATAATGCTTAATTTAAGAGGAATCACTAAGATATTATGATTCTAAATAGAGTAAAGGGTTAAAGTCACTAAAACATTAGGATTTAACTAAATATTTTCAGAAGATTAATTGTCTGAAATATCTGAGATAATTTAATATTGAAATTAAATTAAACAACTTTAGGAGGATCAAAGGTGAAATGTTTAATGGCAAAAAGTTATATTACTATCCCACTATTTTTTTTTTACATAGGAATGAGAATTATTAAGTTATTAATAATATTTATTGAGAATTGTATATTATTTTAATACAAAAAACAAGTTCAAGAAACCTCCTTTAGTTTGTGTATAAATAGAATATGTGTTAATGCATATATATATATATCTATTTTAAAGCAAAACCATTTGTTGGCAAGTTTGATGAAGTATTAATTTCTTATGCATACTTGAATTATTATTAATTTTTTAAATTTGTTAGTGGCAGACAACTGTATTAATGTTCAACTACTTTCTACATTGAAATTGTTTTTTTGTAAGCTTTACATTGAAATTGTTAACCCTATTAATTGTTCACATTTATTTCTGCATAGGTAATTGTTAAACCTATTAATTGTCTCCACTACTTTTTTCATAGGTAATTATTAATCCTATTAATTGTTAGAAGCTTTAAAAAATCAATTTGAATATAAAAAATTGAGTTTAAAAAATGAATTTATAGAAATCTTCGTGCTTCATTATTTTTTTTTTCAAGTAATTGCTTACTTATAAGGACTTCTCTATTAATAATGTAGGGTTTCTTATGTAATATGATTTTTATCAATTTAATCGTTGAAATATTATTATTTATTATTTGATTGTAGATATCAACTTTTATAAAAATTGAACCTAAGTAAAAATATAATTAGATGATTTTATTTTCATATTTCTTTTAGAGGCATGTCACGTTAAATATTAATAAAATTTTCGATTTTGTCTATTTAATATCTAAAATTTAAACTATTAAAATTTGAATTTTGAATTTGATTGATAGGAAAAGAGTTCAGCATTTAATATTTCTATAATGTGAATATATATATATATATATATATAATAAATTTAAATAAAATATAAAACTATAGATTAAATGAAAACATATTTAAAATTATAAAAATATATGTAGAGTTCATAAAAAATAATATAAGTTGTTATAAAAAATAATAATATAAGTTTGAAATTTAGCTGCAAAAAAATTGCAATAATTAATATACCTATTACGAATAAGACATTTACTGTGTAATTGCTGATGTTAATAATGAATGAAAAACATTTTATTTTACGGGAATGATATTAAAATCCCACCAACTTTTAAAATTCGGAAATTTAAACTTAATGTAGGAGGAAAACAATTCGACATTAATTGGTGGCAAACATCTATATTAATACCCCCACTACTTTTTCAAAATTCGAATTTTAAACATAATATAGGTGAGAAAAGATTTCAACATTATTTAGTGGCAGACAATTGTATTAATATCTCGTTATTTTCTACGTAGGAATGGGGATTATTGAGTACATTAATAATATTTATTGAAAAATATATATTATTTTAATACAAGAAATATGTTCAAGAATCATAAAACCATTAATTACTATACCATCTGCGTGTATATACTATCAATGTGATATCTTTTAAGAATCATAAAATCATTAATTATTATACTATATGCGCTGCGTGTATTAGTATATTGATTGCAAAACACAAATGAATGAAAAATATTTTATTTTAGGGGAATGATATTAAAATGGGTTATATTACTCTTATGTAATAGGAGATATATTATCTCATGTTGTAGATACAATCATATAGTGGGCCCCATTATTTATTAAAAAGGAAAAAAAAAGCACATAAATCGATGGGTGTGTAGGAAGTGATATTATCTCATGCAACATGAGAGTAATATAACCCTATTAAAATCCCACCAACTTTTAAAATTTGAAAATTTAAACTAAATATAGGAGGAAAAAAATTCAGCTTTAATTGGTGACAAACATCTATATTAATACCCCCACTACTTTTTCAAAATTCGAATTATAAACATAATATAGGTGGGAAAAGATTTCAACATTATTTAGTGGCAGAAAATTGTATTAATATCTCCTTATTTTCTACGTAGGAATGAGAATTATTGAGTATATTAATAATATTTATTGAAAAATGTATATTATTTTAATACAAAAAATATGTTCAAGAAATCTCCTTTAGTTCGTTGAAAAGTTCATTAATGTTTATTGTAATTGTCTTGATTTATAATATCAAATTCAAATTTCTAATTATTTTCAACTTTGTGTTCACACCCCACAGGAATTTGAAATGTTTCCTATTATAATAACTTTTCAAATACTTATTTTATCTTAAATTTAAAAACTCAATTAAGATCTCACTAACTCCTGCGTTGGTATTTGCCACGCCTACTAAAATCTCACTAACTTTTAAAATTCGAAATTTAAACTTAATATAAGAGGAAAAAAGTTCAGCATTAATTGGTGGCAAACATCTATATTAATACACCCACTACTTTTTCAAAATTCGAATTTTAAACATAATATAGGTGGAAAAAGATTTCAATATTATTTAGTGGCAGACAATTGTATTAATATCTCATTATTTTCTACGTAGAAATGGTAATTATTGATTATATTAATAGTATTTATTGAAAAGTGTATATTTTTTTAATACAAAAAATATGTTCAAGATGTTATAAAAAAAAATATGTTCAAGAATCATAAAATCATTAATTACTATACCATCTGCGTGTATATACCATTAACATGATATCTTTTAAGAATCACAAAATCATTAATGACTATACCATATGCGTGTATTAGTATATTGATTGTAGAATGGTCTTTCAGTATTCCTACAACCATTGTGAATATTGTGGAACAACAATAGTCAATAGCAATAGTCACCTAATAATGAATGGGTTTGATTTTCTCATGTTGCATGAGAAATGAATTCTCATGTTGTGACTCAATTGGTGGTGGACCCCACATTTATTTATAAAAAAAAGCTTTGCACGCAAATCGAAAGGTCACAAACATGAGAATTCAATTCTCATGCAACATGAGAAAATGTTTTCCCAATAATGAAAGTGTTGTCTTCTACATTGAAAAGGACACAAGACTAATAAACATCATGCACACGGTGTTCTGGATAATATAAAGAGGAGCAAGGTTATAGTTACAACATTTTTTCTTACAATCTTTTATGATCATATCTTATCACCGTTGATTTGCGCCAATCAACGGTTATCATTTTAACAAATTAAATTCATTAATTAATTATTAATTCACAATAAATAATAACCGTTGATTGACTGAAATTAACGGTGATAAGAAATGGTTGTAAGAGATTGTAAAAAAAAAGTTGTAAGTATAACCTTCCTCTATAAAGAGATATGCATATAAATCAGTGTCAAATAATATTTATTATGTCTATTGGGTGAAAAAATATTTAATATTTAAAGTTTAAATTTTTAAATTTAAATTTTGAACTTGATATATAGGTGGAAAAAATTCAGTATTTAATGTTTCTGCAGTGAATTTTATATAAAATGACATATATTATATATATATATATATATATATATATCATAAATTTAAATTTAATATAAAATTATAGGTTAAAGAAAATAGACTATTTTAAATTCGACTATAAAATAGACTACTAAGATTAAAATTTAATAAAAAAAAATGGGTTAAATAAAATATATAAAATGTTTTTAGGATTAATTAATTTCGTTATTGCAAAAACAAAACTAACATCATTTTGCTAGAAGCACCGGGAGTTAGTCGGCTATGGTGGATTGGCTTCATGCATCCTACTATATGTGATTTGTGGATGTTGGATGTATAAAAAAATCGGTAATTGTTAACCCTATTAATTGTTGACACTAATTTCTAATTGGATAATTGTTAAGTTGATTAATTGTTCCACTACTTTTTGCATGAGTAACTATTGATCCTATTAATTGTTATAAATTTAAAAAATAAGTTTTAATATAAAAATAATTTTAAAAAATGAATTTAGTATGTAATACATGTATAGTTCAACACCCATGATTGATAAATAACTTTTAAAGTAATAAACTTTTTTAAAGAGATTATTACAAACAATACTACAAATTAAAATTAATTATTAACATTAATTTTATGTTTATATATTTTTTAAAATTTCTTTTTGAGATAATCAAATATTAATCTTAAATGAACAGGTGGGATAAGTGCTTATTGGCCAAAAATCGAGATTAACTTGTGTTTAAATATAATTTCGGATCTTAAAATATAGATTGTAAGTGGAAATAAAAAAAATACTTTTCTGTTTTGATAAATCATATTTTAAGTGACTTCAACTTAGTCTCTTAATCTTATAAAGTACATCATTATTCTTATAGGGAAACATGTATATAGAGGTTATCCTTAATAAATTATTCCAAACCATAAGAGGAAATCTTTCATGCTCCTTAAAAAAATTTGTAGACGTATTTTTTTATTAAGTTTTTTAACATAAATATTTTAAATATATATGTATAACCAATATAAATATTATAAAATAAAAGATAAAAAATTAATTTTTCAAAAAATTAATTTAATTAATACAAAAGAATTATGTATTATATTACCAAAAAAAGAATTATGTATAAAAAAATACAAAAGAATTTAAAATTATAATTTAAATAAAAAATAACATCTATCATTATGTAAAAAAAAATTATAAAAATTTAATAACTATAAAATAAATAATTATCCAGTGACCATCCAACTCTTGCATCGTAAAAATATGTTAGCCATTAAGTATGACATCTATCATTATGTAAAAAACTAATTATGAAAATTTAATCACTATACAAATGAATTATTAATGAGTGAGCATCCAACTTTTAAATCGTAATGATAAGATGAAAAACGAAAAATAGTTATACGAGATGCAGAATTTAAAAACACACTATGAATGAAAATATTTTATTTTAATTCAAAATTTAAAATATTTAAACTAAATAGGTAGTGCAAAAAGAGTTCAACATTAATTAGTGTCAGACAGATAAATTAATATCCACTTCTTTTTTAAAATCCAAAATTTGAAGATGACATAGGTGGAAAAAGAGTTTAATATCTTTTAGTGGGCGACAACTGTATTAAGTTTTCATTATTTTTTACATGAAAATTGTTAACCCTCATTTAAAAAATAAATGCTTTTTTCCATTATTATCGAAAAACCAAAAGACCAAAAGAAATTGCTGATGAAGTTATATATATATTTATATCGAAAAATGAGAATTGTAATCATCGGAAAACCAACATATGTTTAGAAAATATGCAGGTAAAAAATGTGTGTAATCTTAATTTTATTAATGATGTCTTTAGTATCGTTTGCAGATTTAAATTTTGAATTTTAAAAAAAAAATCTAAACAAACATATTGAATGAAATTTGAAAAGGCAAAGAAGATCATTAGTCATGCTAAATGCATTAAAAATGATGATAGTCAAAAAAGTTTAGAATTTTAATGCTACTACTGATGGCCTTCTGTATCATTTGTAATTTAAAAAAAAAACCCCATAAACAAATAGATTGAATATTATTTGAAAGGGAAAAGCGTGTATCATTTTAAAGGATGTAAAGTTGTGTCATTTTAAGTGAGAGAAAGGGGTAGATAAAGGAGGAGAGAGTTGACAAAAATTAAAAAGGTGTGGGTCTCACCTCTTTGTGAGAGTGAGAGTGAAATGACATAAGTTGTGTCATTTAAAAAGATAAACACTTTACCCTATTTCAAAACCATTAATATACCATTCCGGTAATTACTCATACCATTTCTATCTCGTGAATGCATAACTAGAGTTTTTTATAAGGATTTTATAAGAGTTATGTTGTAGGAAAAGTGTTTGTGTTATGTTATAGAGATTCGTTTTGCGTGCCAGATTTTTTTTTGCTGTGGGCCCCACAAAATGTTGTGAGTGTAGGAAATTTTTTCTGATCATGTTAAATTATAGATGATTAACCCTTTTTATAAATATGAAAATAAAATTTTATATTGGTTATATTTTAAATTTTTCTACGTTGTGAATGCATAACTTAAATAATTTATACTTTAAAATAAAATAAATTAAAATATTAACTTAAAAAATAATACAAAAGGAGAAAAAAATCGTACAAGTATTTTTATAAAAGAAATTTAATGTAAACATTTTAAATATATGTGTTTAACAAATATTAAAATTATAAATTAGAAGATAAAAATTGTTTTCGCAAAAAATATGTATAATCAATAAAAATTAATTCAAATTTTTATTTAAATAAAAAAATGACAGCTATCATTCTATAAAAAAATATAAATATTTAAAATGCTATAAAAATAAATTACCATTCAGTTACACGTGATCTTCCAAATCATGCGGCGAAAAAAAATATTTGTCATTAAGTCTTTTACAGACTATTTTAATATTTCTCACTTCTTTTTGCATTAAACTTTTTTAAGCCTATTAACTATACTTATTATTATATCTATTGGGGGAAAAATTATTCAATATTTCAAATTCAAACTTTTAAAGTAGAATTTTAAACTTGATAGGTAGGAGAAAAATTTCAGCATTTAATATTTCTATAGTGAGAAAAAATATGCATATATATATATATATATATATATATACATAATAAATTTATATTTAATATACAATTATAGATTAAATAAAAAATATTTAAAATAATAAAAATATATATAGAGCTTATAAAAAATAATTTAAATTCTAAATTTAATTGTAAAATGGTAAGAAATTACATTTTCATACTTTAAAAGTAAATAAATTAAAAATTTTAACTTAAAAATATAATACAAAAGAGAAAATAAAATTCGTACAAGTATTTTTTCAAAAAAATTTAAACGTGAACATTTTAAATATATACGTATACCCAATATAAAAAATTTAAATTAAGAGATAAAAATATGATTTTTCAAAAAATATTTATAATTAATACAATAAAAAAATATAAAATATAAAATATTAATTTAATTAAAAAAAATGATATCTATAATTCCGTAAAAAATAAATTAAAAAATTTAAATCACTATAAGAATGAATGATTATTTAGTGATCATCCAACTCTTGCATCGTAAAATAATGTTTGCCTTTAAGTATTTTACGGATTATTTTAATGTTTTCCACTACTCTCTGCATGTAAAATTGTTAAGCATATTTAGCAGCACTTATTATTATTTCTATTAGATAGGAAAATATTTAATATTTAACATTCAAATTATTTGAATTTGAATTATGGGTAGGAAAAGAGTTCGGCATTTAATGTTTCTACAATGGCAAAATATATATACATAAAATAAATTTATATATAAAATAAATTTTTTTAAATGAAAAAATATTTAAAATTATAAAATATATTGAATAATTGATAAAAAAAATTAAATTTTAAATTTAATTGCAAAAAGGTTTATTTTCTACATTTTTGCATAGTTTTTTTTTTCAGCGTATTTGCTTTTTTTCATATTTTTTTCTTTTGCCTTTGTAGGGTGTTGTTCATTGTGCTGGATAGTATTGGGCGTTGTTGGGAACTCGGTTTCCTCAAACTCGGCTAGGAAGCCTTAAGTGCGGAAGTCAATCAACAAGATCCGGAGTTCGGATCTCGGCAGTATCTCGGCCTGAATATCACCAGGTCGGTAGCGCAGCGGAAAAATCAAAAACAAATAGGAGAGAGAGAAGAAGTACACAACCAGATTTTAACGTGGAAAACTTTCTTCAATGAAGAAGTAAAAATCACGGGACATAGTCCAGATCAAAATCCACTATGAAAATAATGGTTACAAGAATCAAATACACCAAGGTGGTGGTTAACACAACCTCTCCAACAATGGTGATAATCAAACTACCCTAGAGATGTTTCTCTCAAACTCTCCCTAGAGATCTCTCAAATGCAAAGCATGAAGCTTTGCTCAAACAATCAAACAAATTCTCTCAGAATTTCTCTCAAACAAAATCCTCACATATATACCTAGCCTCCACCCCAACTATGGGTATTTATAAGATGTGGAAATTAGGGTTAGGGGTATTTTAGGAAAACCCCTCAAATGGGCTTAGTATTGAAGGAGGGCCCAACAAATCTCCCCCTCCGACTTCAATGCGTCGGCTTCAGCATCAACCCGGCTCCTTCACAGCAGTCTTCAAATTTCTTTGCTGGAACCGGCTTCGTCATCATATCGGACCAATTTTGGTCAGTGTGCACCTTGACAAGTTCGAGCTCTCCACCTTCCACCACATCCCGGATCCAGTGATACCTCACATCTATGTGTTTAGTGCGGGAGTGATAGGTCGAATTCTTTGCAAGATGGATTGCGCTTTGATTGTCACAACCCAGCTCGTACTAGTCTTGTTCATGGCCGAGTTCCATGAGGAACTTCTTCACCCACAGCATCTCTTTGCTTGCCTCAGTCGCGGCAATGTACTCAGCCTCAGTTGTCGAAAGTGCAACACATTTCTGAAGTCTTGATTGCCAAGAGACAGCTCCTCCGACAAATCTCATCATGTATCCCGTCGTCGACTTCCTCGAGTCGAAATCTCCCCCTAAATCAGAATCCGAGTAGCCTTGCAACTCGGCTTTGCCTTCTCCAAATCGGAGACATAAGTCGGTGGTACCTCGGAGGTACTTGAAGATCCACTTCACTGCTTCCCATTGCTCTTTACTGGGGTTTGACAAATACCGGCTTACCATTCCAACAACATATGCCAAGTCGGGTCTGGTGCAAACCATTGCATACATCAAGCTTCCGACGGTGGATTGGTATGGGACCCTCGGCATCTCATCTTTGTCTTCATCAGATCTCGGACATTGCTTCTGGTTCAACTTTATGTGTCCGGCTAGGGGGTGCTCACTGTTTTGGCTTTGTCCATGCTGAATCTCTTCAAAATCTTCTCAATATACTTTTATTGACTTAGCCACAGTAGCTTCTTTTGTCTATCTCGGATAATCTTGATTCCGAGTATTTTCTTTGCAGGGCCGAGGTCCTTCATTGCGAAGGACGAGCTTAACGCCTTCATCAGGGCGGCTATCCTCGATTTGTCTTTCCCTACAATAAGCATGTCGTCAACATATAACAATAAGATCAAAAAATCTCCTGCCTCATACCTCTTCACAAATACGCAGTGGTCAGCTTCTGTCTTCTCAAACTTGTGATCAGTCATGAATGATTCAAATTTCTTGTACCACTGCCGAGGTGCTCGCTTCAAGCCATAGAGGCTCTTCTTCAATCGACATACTAAGTCTGCTTGGTCTGGAGCTCGGAACCCTTCAGGTTGTTCCATATATATCTCTTCTTCTAAATCACCGTGAAGGAATGCCGTCTTCACGTCCATTTGCTCGACCTCGAGTTCCATCGAAGCTGCTATAGCTAACACGGTTCGGACCGAGGTCATTTTCACCACAAGAGAAAAAATCTCCTCAAAGTCTACTCCTTTCTTCTGATTGCAGCCTTTTACTACAATTCTGGCTTTGTATCTCGGCTTCTGCTCGTTCTCTTCATTCTTAATCTTGTACACCCATTTATTTTTCAGAGCTCGTCTTCCTTTAGGCAACTCGGTCAGTTCATAAGTCTGATTCTCGTGCAGAGACTTCATCTCGTCTTGCATTGCCTTTTCCCATTCTTCTTTCTCTGAGCTCGTCACAGCCTCATCATAACTCTGAGGCTCACTGTCTTCAGCTACAACGGTGTATTCATCAGATGTGTATCTTGTAAAGGGTCTTCTTTCTCGAGTTGGATATCTCGGTTGTTCTTCAGCTTGAGAACCCGGTTCATCATTCTCATCCCGGATCTCATCTTCAACTCGGACTTCATCATCAGCTTGTTGATCATCAATTTCTTCATTTTCTTGATTTTCTCCCCCTGCTTCAGCTCGGACAAGAGGGATGGGTTCTTCACGTCTGACAGAAACCCGGACTTTGGGCTTCGAGATGTCATGAATGGTCTCATCTTCATGAAAGATCACATCTCGGCTTCTTACGATCTTCTTATTGATTGGATCCCAAATTCGGAACCCGAACTCACAGCTCGGCGAACCAAGATGGATGCATTCTTTAGTCTTTGCATCAAATTTTGCCCTTTCATCTTTAGGGACATGCACGAAAGCTTGGCATCCAAATACCTTCAATTGATTATAGGCTGCTTCTCGACCTGTCCAGACTTCATCTGGAATTTCTCCTTCAAGTGGCCGTGATGGTGAGAGGTTGATCAAGTCAACAGCAGTTTTGACGGCTTCTCCCCAGAATGATTTCGGCAATCCGGCATTGGATAACATACTTCGGACCTTCTCTTCAATAGTCCTGTTCATCCTCTCAGCAAGTCCATTCAATTGTGGAGTTTTGGGGGGAATCTTCTCAAGTCGGATCCCGGCCGCTCTGCAATATGCATCAAAAGGGCCGCAATACTCACCACCATCGTCAGATCGGACCACCTTCAATTTCTTGTCAGTCTCCCTTTCAACCATTGCATGGAATTCTTTAAAGGATTGGAGTACCTGGTCTTTAGACTTCAACAAATACACCCATACTTTGCGGGAATGGTCATCAATAAATGAAACAAAATACTGAGCTCCTCCAAGAGATCTTTCAGACATGGAGCAAACATCAATATGGACGAGGTCAAAAATATACCTGCGTCTTCTGGGCTGATCCGGCTTTACAAAAGAAACCCGGTGCTGCTTTCCAGCTAGGCAATGCGTGCAACTCTCCAACGCTTGGCCTTTCAACCCGGTCAGTAATCCTTTCTTGTGAAGGATCTGGAGCCCTTTCACGTTCATGTGGCCGAGGCGCTTGTGCCATAGCTCCAAGTTCGGTTCATCTCATACAGAATTGGCTTCTCCGCCATTTATCTTTCCTTGCATCACGTACAAGGAACCTTCTTTCTTTCCTCGGGCCATGACCAAGTTTCCCTTGGCCAGCTTCCATCTAACACTACCAAAGTAGTTCACTAACCCGACATCATCAAGTTTGCCTACCGAGACTAGATTCAATCGCATATCAGGAACATGCCTTACATCTTTCTCAACAAGTCAGAATCCGACATCTGTGGTCAGAGTTACATCACTGACACCAACAATTTTGCTGGTCACTTGATTTCCTATCTTCACAACTCCAAAATCACCACTTCGGTAAGAGGAGAAAAAACCTTTGTGTGGAGTAACGTGGAAGGAGGCACCAGAGTCAACAATCCATGTGCAATCATCATATGCATCATTCAAATAATTATCCTCACCTAGGAGGAATATCTCGGCATCAGGAGTGGCAGCCACCGCAGTGGTGCTCTTGTCTTCCCTCTTCTTGGGAATAATCTGATCCGGCTTTACAGAGCCGTTCTTCTCTTCATTCTGCAAGGTCCAGCAGTCCGGCTTCTTATGACCTGTCTTTCCACAGTAAAAGCACTTCAACTCATATTTCGGCTTTGACCGACCTCTGGACTTTCCTCTTCTATCACGATCTCGGCCCCGGCTTTTGCTTCTACCCCGGGAGTCAGATTTCCCTTTGTTCTCAGCAACGTTGGCCTCAGACGTGCTCGAACTACCTCGTTCTTTTCTTCTGGATTCTTCGCCTAGGAGGCTGTCTGTCACGACATCCATCTTCAACTTTCCATCTGGAGTCGAATTATTCAAAGTCACCACCAGAGTATCCCAGCTTTCTGGTAGCGAGCTAAACAGCAGCAATGCTTGTAATTCTTCGTCAATTTTCATATCAGCTTTTGACATCTGATTCACAATACCTTTATAGGTGTTAAGGTGTTCTATCATGCTCATTTCGTCCTTGTATTCCAGCTGCACAAGTCGGCGAACCAGGTGTGCTTTGTTCCTGGGAGTCTTCTTCTGAATCAAGGACTCTAACTTCGTCCACAATTCATACGCGTTCGTGAACTCGGACACGTGCTCAAAGAGGCTCTTGTCAATATATTTTCTGATCGTAGCTACCGCCTTATGACTCAGAATCTCCACTCCTTGTCGGTTTTGCCTGCTGGTCTCTCATCAAGGATAATGGGCTCATGCAAATCTTTGCAGTAAAGATGATCTTCCATCATCGGTTTTCAATACGTGAAATTGTCTGCGGTCAGCTTGAACATATCTCCATCATGGGTTATGCCACTGGTCTCCATCTCGTCTCCCTCAGAACCCGTCAAACTCGGGCTCTGATACCACTGTTGGGAACTCGGTTCCCTCAAACTCGGCTAGGAAGCCTTAAGTGCGGAAGTCAATCAACTAGATCTGAAGTTCGGATCTCAGCAGTATCTCGGCCTGAATATCACCAGGTCGGTAGCGCAGCGGAAAAATCAAAAACAAATAGGAGAGAGAAGAAAAACACAACCAGATTTTAACGTGGAAAATCTTCTCCAATGAAGAAGTAAAAACCACGGGACCTAGTTCAGATCAAAATCCACTATGAAAATAATGGTTACAAGAATCAAATACACCAATGTGGTGGTTAACACAACCTCTCCAACAATGGTGATAATCAAACTACCCTAGAGATGTTTCTCTCAAACTCTCCCTAGAGATCTCTCAAATGCAAAGCATGAAGCTTTGCTCAAACAATCAAACAAATTCTCTCAGAATTTCTCTCAAACAAAATCCTGACATATATACCTAGCCTCCACCCCAACTATGGGTATTTATAAGAGGTGGAAATTAGGGATAGGAGTATTTTAGGAAAACCCCTCAAATGGGCTTAGTATTGAAGGAGGGCCCAACAGGCGTAACAACTTTGGATCATTTTTTTAACCATTTCTATTTTGGTAAGATAATATGCATCTCATCACTTTTGCTGTTGTATGTATTAGTGTACATGAACATATCTTATTGTTGATTGAGCGCATCCACGACGGTTAATAATTATTCTGGATAGTATTGAGTGCAAGAACTTTTCCTCATTTTTTCGATCATTTCTCTTTGGTAGGACAATCTGTATCTTATCACTTTTGTTGTTGTATGCGTTGCTGTATATGAAAATAATCAATTATAGAGTATATAACTATTTTTTATTTGCATAATTGATTTTTCTTAATTGCATAATTTTGTTTTTGATAGATACTTACAAAGTTCTATGTGAGTGTTATAACTTTTTCACCTCCCAAG
>JAVKPL010007594.1:0-29773 GCA_032173675.1 Gastrolobium villosum
GATCTCTATTAGTAAACTTTCCTCTGAATTGCATTGTGTTGCTAAATTCTCTGCCAAAACCTGTGTTTTTCAGGAACAGGATTCGGGGATGATGATTGGCAGTGCTAGAGAGGAAGAAGGGCTTTACTATTTTGAAGAAGATTCTCATGAAAAGAGATTTTTTGCAAACCACTCTTTATGTTTATCAGACGATTGTAATGATGTCTTGTTGTGGCATCGTCGTTTAGGACACACAAATTTCTTTTATCTTCAAAAGTTGTTTCCAAACTTATTTATCAATAAAAAACCAAGTTCCTTTTTTTGTGAGGATTGTCAGTTTGCCAAACACTCTCGTGTTTCTTATTCTCCCAGAGATTATCATGTTTCGTCTCCATTTACATTGATTCATAGTGATATTTGGGGGCCAGCTCGTGAAAAAAATATATCTGGAACTCGTTGGTTTATTACCTTCATTGATGATCATTCTAGAGTATGCTGGGTATATCTTCTAAAGGATAAGTCTGAAGCGGCAGCCACTTTTAAAAAATTTCATGCTATGGTACAAACTCAATTCCAGACCTCTATCCAAATCCTGCGAACTGACAACGGTACTGAATATTTTAATTCTGTTCTTGGTGATTACCTAACCAAGCAAGGCATTATCCATCAAAGTTCTTGTCCTAACACCCCTCAACAAAATGGGGTGGCTGAAAGAAAAAATAGACATCTCATTGAAGTTGCTAGAGCCCTCTTGTTTTCAATGCATGTCCCTAAATACCTGTGGGGGGAGGCCGTCTTGACTGCCTCATATCTCATCAATCGGATGCCCTCTCGTGTCCTAAATTTTCATTCTCCCATTTTTTGCCTTACCCGCTCTTTTCCCTCCTTTCGTACTCTCTCTTATATTCCTCCAAAGTTGTTTGGCTGTGTAGTTTTTGTTCATATTCCTCAACATCAAAGGTCCAAACTTGATCCAAAGTCTATTAGATGTGTTTTCATAGGGTACCCTCCTAATCAAAAAGGTTACAAGTGCTACTCACCTTCTCTTCGAAAGGTCTTTGTTTCTATGGATGTTACCTTTTATGAAACACAATCATTTTTTCCCTCGACTTCTCTTCAGGGGGAGTCTATCGGTGTAAAAGAAGACAAGTCTTGGATTCCAAATAATTCTTCTGTCTTACCTTTACCTTTGGAAACATCTGTTGTTCCTTTACCTTTGGAGACAGGGGGAGCTAATGTACAGGAGACAAGGACAGGAACTGTACCAGAGACTGGAGATCCTCCCGGTAAATGGGGAAAATTCTACAGCAGGCGTAAATCTCCTCAAGATCCTCTAGACTGCCAGGATTCTGACCCGTGTCCTAGTTCCAGCAATCCACTTGAGAACACTGGTACAGCTGACCTAGATATGCCTATTGCCCTTCGAAAAGGTACTAGATCTTGCACTGCTCATCCTATTTCTCATCACATTTCATATGAAAAGTTGTCTCCAGGTTTTCGTGCTTTCAACACTATATTAGACGGTACAAAAATACCAAAAAATATCCAAGAGGCACTTAATGACCCTAAATGGAGGGATGCTGTCTTTGAAGAAATGGATGCACTTAAAAAAAATGGAACTTGGGAGTCCGTGGTACTTCCCAGAGGAAAGAAAACTGTAGGTTGCAAGTGGGTGTTCACAATAAAATTTAATGCAGATAACAGCATCAACAAATATAAGGCCAGATTGGTTGCCAAAGGATTTACCCAGACTTATGGGATAGACTATCAGGAGACGTTTGCTCCTGTTGCCAAACTTAATTCTATCCGAGTCCTACTATCACTTGCTGCCAACTTTGATTGGCCCTTGCATCAATTGGACGTAAAGAATGCTTTCTTAAATGGGGATTTACATGAGGAAGTTTACATGGATCCACCACCTGGTTTTGAAGAAGGAGATGGTTCTGTATGCATGTTGAAGAAGTCTCTTTATGGACTTAAACAATCCCCTAGAGAGTGGTTTGAAAAATTTACTCGTGCTGTTAAAGAAAGGGGATTTATCCAAGCTCAGACTGATCACACTTTATTTTTTAAACACTCCGATAGTGGCAAAATTGCTATCCTCATTGTTTATGTTGATGACATAATTGTCACAGGTGATGACTGGGAGGAAATAAAATCTTTAAAGGGGGGTTTAGCTAATCTGTTTGAACTAAAGGATCTTGGATCACTCAAATATTTCCTTGGAATGGAAATTGCTCGTAGCAAAGCGGGAATTTCCTTATCTCAAAAGAAATATATCCTAGACCTGCTACAAGAAACAGGTATGCTTGGGTGCAAGCCTGCAGAACTTCAGTTGAACCCAATATTAAATTGGGAATTGAAGATGGAAAGGATGTTGACAGGGAGCAGTACCAAAGGTTGGTAGGGAAGCTGATCTATTTATCTCACACTCGACCTGATATTGCATTTTCCGTTAGCATGGTTAGCCAATTCATGCATTCTCCTAAGGAAAAGCACCTTAGTGCGGTTTATAGAATTCTCAAGTACCTCAAAAACACACCTGGTCGAGGAATGCTCTTTAAAAGAGGACACAAGAGGATGATAGAAATCTATACAAATGCTGATTGGGCTGGCTCTGCATTGGACCGAAGATCCACTTCAGGATATTGTACCTATGTCTGGGGGAATCTTGTGACCTGGAGAAGTAAAAAACAAACTGTTGTTGCCAGAAGCAGTGCAGAAGCAGAATTTCGAGCGTTAGCTCATGGTATTTGTGAAGGAATCTGGTTAAGAAGACTTCATGAAGAATTAAAGATATCTTATTCTCTACCTGTGAGACTCTATTGTGATAATAAGGCTGCTGTCAGTATTGCTCAAAATCCTGTTCATCATGACAGAACCAAACATGTGGAGGTTGATCGTCATTTTATCAAAGAAAAATTGGAGGAGAGTAGTGTATGTTTGTCATATATACCTACCAAGGAGCAAACAGCCGACATTCTCACCAAAGGATTACACAAACCCATCTTTGAGGATTTAATTAGCAAGTTGGGGATGATCAATATATATCTCCCAACTTGAGGGGGAGTGTAGAATATTCTAGAGTCTCTTAATTATTTCTAACTACTTGTCTCTTTGAGTAGTGTGATGTCTCTTTGATTAGTGTGATGTCTCTTTGATTAGTGTGATGTCTCTTTGGTTACTGTGTATTTTATTTATTACCTCATCTCCTTAACTACTTTGTAATCTGTATATAATGAACCTTTTGGGTGTCAATCAATATATGAAAAAGTATATTTCAGTCTTATATTTCTACAAAGATCTATTTCATTAACACCTTCACTTTTTTTTCTCAGTATTTCTCTATGACACCAAGAGTGCCCTCACTTACTAGTCCATGCATTCAGCGCATCAGGACCACCAAATACATCTCAACTTTGAGCGGTGCTCGCCTGGGACTTCCAAGAGCAACACCTCTTAGGATTCAATCCACAAGGGAAACCCATGACAATCTTAATCATCATGTAACGCCTGGCAACTTGCAAGGATTAACGACTGTCCCCACACACTAACACGAGACTTTTCAGCGTGCTTTGTCCTCACTCGCACACTTCCCGGGAAAACTTCCCAGGAGGTCACCCATCCCAGAATTGCTCCAAGTCAAGCACGCTTAACTGTGGAGTTCTTCCGATCCGGGCTACCGAAAAGTAGATGCATCTTGTTAGTATAGGTAGTACCAATTAATTCTTATAAGCCATTCTCAACTGTACTGTCCCATACCAGCACAGTCTCTGGAATCCCTCTCTTTCCGGTGTTATTCGATTCATTCATGTACCCCCGTCGCTGGAAGCCTGCCAGGAGCCGCTCCTTGTCCGTGCCCTTGCGCACCGGCGATCACTCCCCGCCCTCGTCAGCGCCCGGGATGTTACATGCCCACCAGCTTCCGCCTGGTTCGTCCTCGAACCACACCGTACTGGATGAGAGGCCCTGCTCTGATACCACTTGTAACGCCTGGCAACTTGCAAGGATTAACGACTGTCCCCACACACTAACACGAGACTTTTCAGCATGTTTTGTCCTCACTCGCACACTTCCCGGGAAAACTTCCCAGGAGGTCACCCATCCCTGAATTGCTCCAAGTCAAGCACGCTTAACTGTGGAGTTCTTCCGATCTGGGCTACCGAAAAGTAGATGCATCTTGTTAGTATAGGTAGTACCAATTAATTCTTATAAGTCATTCTCAACTGTACTGTCCCATACCAGCACAGTCTCTGGAATCCCTCTCTTTCCGGTGTTATTCGATTCATTCATGTACCCCGTCGCTGGAAGCCTGCCAGGAGCCGCTCCTTGTCCGTGCCCTTGCGCACCGGCGATCACTCCCCGCCCTCGTCAGCGCCCGGGATGTTACATGCCCACCAGCTTCCGCCTGGTTCGTCCTCGAACCACACCGTACTGGATGAGAGGCCCTGCTCTGATACCACTTGGAACGCCTGGCAACTTGCAAGGATTAACGACTGTCCCCACACACTAACACGAGACTTTTCAGCATGTTTTGTCCTCACTCGCACACTTCCCGGGAAAACTTCCCAGGAGGTCACCCATCCCTGAATTGCTCCAAGTCAAGCACGCTTAACTGTGGAGTTCTTCCGATCTGGGCTACCGAAAAGTAGATGCATCTTGTTAGTATAGGTAGTACCAATTAATTCTTATAAGTCATTCCCAACTGTACTGTCCCATACCAGCACAGTCTCTGGAATCCCTCTCTTTCCGGTGTTATTCGATTCATTCATGTACCCCGTCGCTGGAAGCCTGCCAGGAGCCGCTCCTTGTCCGTGCCCTTGCGCACCGGCGATCACTCCCCGCCCTCGTCAGCGCCCGGGAAGTTACATGCCCACCAGCTTCCGCCTGGTTCGTCCTCGAACCACACCGTACTGGATGAGAGGCCCTGCTCTGATACCACTTGTAACGCCTGGCAACTTGCAAGGATTAACGACTGTCCCCACACACTAACACGAGACTTTTCAGCGTGCTTTGTCCTCACTTCCCGGGAAAACTTCCCAGGAGGTCACCCATCCCAGAATTGCTCCAAGTCAAGCACGCTTAACTGTGGAGTTCTTCCGATCCGGGCTACCGAAAAGTAGATGCATCTTGTTAGTATAGGTAGTACCAATTAATTCTTATAAGCCATTCTCAACTGTACTGTCCCATACCAGCACAGTCTCTGGAATCCCTCTCTTTCCGGTGTTATTCGATTCATTCATGTACCCCCGTCGCTGGAAGCCTGCCAGGAGCCGCTCCTTGTCCGTGCCCTTGCGCACCGGCGATCACTCCCCGCCCTCGTCAGCGCCCGGGATGTTACACATCACTTCATCATCAACATGTGTGCTAAGGTATAACTTGCACACCGGGACTCCATCATGAATCCCATAACCAATTGAGCGTTTGTAACATCCCGCATAATTAGTAGAATACATAAGTACTATATGTTATAGATGTATATGTAGATTTCGGACTTATGGTGTATGTGTGATGGTTTGCGAATTGGTTGACCTTTATCCTTGGATAAGACTAAGGTAAGTATTTAATTAAATCATAGGAGGGTGCTTATGTAGACATGTGAAATTTATTAAAATCATATGAGTAATGTGAGTGTGTGTTAGAAGGCCTTAGTGTCTATTGGACTTTAGAAGTGGGCTAGTGTGTGTGTGTGGACTTGTCCCTTTTGAACTCATGTGATTGGATTCTTTGTGTGGTCAATGGCCCAAAGAGGACTCTTGGATCAATCTTGTTCAGCCCAAATTAAATCCACACCTAATTCCCTAAGCCTTGTCCAACAAGGATGTCTTGTGTACCAAGGAACCTTCACATGGCAACCCTTATACCACCCTTTTATGCGCACAAGAGAGAGTGATTAAGGACTTAGAAATCTGCCATTTTCCCTTGCTAAACCGCCACCTCACTTTGTTTATGCATCACTTGATTCCAACCTCATTGCATGGTAGACACATGTACCATTTAGCATGATTTTAGGCTGCATCCTTCTCCTCTTTGGCGCACATGGAGGTGTCTTGGAGCAGATTTTTCTATGACACAAAACTGCCTAACTTGTTGACTTGGAGAACCCTCTTGCACCTTCCATCATGAGACTGAATTGTGCAGATTTTTGCAAGCTTTTTGCAGCCCATCATGAGCCAAACCTGCCCTTGCTTCCACATGCATCATAAGTAGGATCTTGGGGCTGCATCTTCATCATTTTATGCACACAAGACAGCCCCAAAGTGCAGATTTTTGGCTGCCACATAGTTGTCATGCTTGTTGACTTAGTAAACCTCTTACATGTGCTCATGATGCACCTCTTCCACTCCACTCTATGCGCAAGCCATGGCTGTTTGTGCAGAAATTTTTCTGACTTAGGAAAGCTTTCAAATCTGAACTTATCCCCCTCACTCCTTGCATGTGCATAGAGTAATTTAGAAGCAAACCCTTTGCTTGTTCAGCCCTTGTATGCAGCCCCATCCCCTCAAGTAATCAGAATTTTTCATGATGGTTAATCATAGCAACTTTTCCTCACTTTCCCTTTAAATATGCGCATAAGGAAGGGGCTGGCCTCATGTACAAGTGCAGCCAACACCTCCTCCTCCTCCTCACTCTCTAGCCGAACCAACAAGCTTCCTTGGAGCAAGAAGACTTTGCCAAGCCAACTCCCTCCTTCCCTCACCATCAAACCGTGGCCTAGACACAAGTGAAGTGTGAGTTTCCCCTCTTTTCCCTCTCACTGCCCAGCCTTGTCTTCAACCTTGAAACTGTCCAAGCTTGTTCATCCTCACCTTGTGTGCGCATAGATCATCATAGGAAGTGGAGACTTGTTGTGAAGTAGAGCTAGAAAGGGTGTGGTGAAGTGTGTGCTACAAGAGGTAAGCCTTGAACTTAGACCTCTTTCATTGTGTAACCATGTATGTGTGCTTGAATGCCTCCTTGAATATGTTTTGCTTTGGACTCTTGATTGAGCATGGTTAAAGTATAAGTATGGAGCCATTTTATGATGACTTGTATGCATGAGTTGTAGAGTGAAAGTCTCATGGTTATGCTTAAGATTATATGCCACTGTTTTGTATGATTATGCCACTGTTTTGAAGAGAAATATGCCACTGTTTCCCTATGTATGTGCCACTGTTTGATGATAAAATGCTCACTGTTTCGGTTCCTCAAAATCACCATTCAAATGCCACTGTTTCTGCACATTATATGCCACTGTTTCTGCACATTATATGCCACTGTTTCTGCACATATATGTCACTGTTTTAGTGCTCCCTAAGCCACTGTTTCTGCATAAAAACACTCACTGTTTTAGTCATCATAACTGTTTTTATGCATAAAATGCCACTGTTTTAGTCATCATATGCCACTGTTTTTATGCATAAAATGCCACTGTTTTAGTCATCATATGCCACTGTTTTTATGCATAAAATGCCACTGTGTTAGTCCATAAAATGCCACTGTTTTAGTCCATAATATGCCACTGTTTATGCATCAAATGCCACTGTTCTAGTCCATAATATGTCACTGTTTCAATGTCCAAAAACCAAGATTTGTGCCACTGTTTTGAAGTCCAAAGTGCCACTGTTTCTGTTTTAAAACGTTCACTGTTTCTGCTGTATGTTTACTGTTTTCCTGCTGTAAAACGTCACTGTTTCTGTCCACTGTTCTTAAGGAAAATACCACTGTTTTCTGTTCACTGTCTTAAAAGAACAACTCACAATTTCTGCTCACTGTTTTAAGCACAAACGTCACTGTTTTCTGCTGTAAAAACGCTGCTGTATGCTCACTGTTTTACTGCTGTAAACACTGCTGTATGATCACTGTTTTCCACTGTAAAACACTGCTGTATGCTCACTGTTTTGCTGCTGTAAGACACTGCTGTATGCTCACTGTTTCTGCTGTAAATAGCCACTGTAAATGATTGGTTGTAATTGATTTAGGTGCGCTTAAGAAGTAAGATACTTCGCTGCTGTTTGGTAATATTTAAGGCACGCAAAGGTAAGTGTCAGGCGATATTGCCTAATGTGACTATTGACTACTGGTATAAGATTGTGACATGATGCTCCATATTCCGTAAAAATATTATGTTCCATTATGATGAAAGGAAACTGCCAAAAATGTGCCGTGATGGCTATATGATTATGAGGTAAAGACGTTATGTGGCAGCATAACGCATATGAAAGGTATATAAGCATGCACCTTACATCATACCGCATTTTTACGCTTTGTGTGTGAAAGCATAGCATGACATACATGTATCAAGATCATATAGGCATTGTTTTAGAATAGTTATGTACAGGACCATGTGTTTGAGCAAGCATCATATAGGCATCCCCAAGGTACCGGGGTATGGGACACTTGGCATCAGTCCGCATAGGCCCACAGTTGGAATCCACATGGAGCTCAGGTGCCAAGGGTATATTTGATTCCACTGTGAAGTGCGCGCACGACGGTGCTAAAAGCGCAAAGGAAAGGCGTTATATACGCAATATATGAATATGATGAAAAGGAAAAGGAAAAGGAACAAGGATATGTTGAAGTGACTGTTTATGATTTTGTGCCTAGTTCATACTGTTATATTACTGGTTTTGTTGCCACACTACTGGGATTATTCTCACCCCTTCGGGGCTGCTATTTTTCCAAAATGGCAGGAGGACGTAAAAGCATTTGAAGGAGTGATGTTTTGCTGTTGCTTGCTGATGCGTGGATTATTACTGTTGCTGTTTGTTTGATTGGATGACTGTAATGATTAATGTTTTGGCACTCTTGGATGACTGTAGACTTTATCATCTTTATTTTATCTTGAACTTTTATGAACAGCGGTTATTTTGGAAAACCTTGTGAAAAGAATGTAAGTGCTGAAATTTTTACAGTGCACCTTACGGGTGGTGTTTTTACGAGCAAACGAACTTGGAATTTCTATTATTTTATATGCACGCGAAGCCCCAAACGTGCTCTTTCAAAATCACTTGAAATATTTTTATCGTCCAAACAGATGTGATAAGAACTATTGAAATGCTTTTCGGATTTGTATGCTGCTATGAGATTCCTTGTTAGCTCGAGTGACGTTAACGACTCTAATTCCGCTTAGCAAACGACTCTCTTGGATGCATACAAGGGAGGGCGTTACACTAATTGGTATCAGAGCAGTTTGGTCCATGGATTTGCTTGTGTTTGATTGAATTGATTGTTGTTTGTGTTTATCTGCTGATTGACTGTCTAAATGTGCTATAGTTTAAGTATGTATTAGCTAGTATAGTTAGATTGTTAGGACCTTCTGTGATAAGACACGGATGCATAGTTAACTTGTCCGAATTGAACCCGAGTACCTACTTGGGACTGCTGCCATGAATAACTTGCGGTGAGCCTGATCAACTCATTTCCTGATATTGTGAGTGCAGAATCATGGCAGGTGGTCGCGGTTCAACTCGGGGAAGGTCTGGCGATGCGGAAGAGGATCTTATCACTACCATTGGGGGACTGGCAACGTTTATCCAGAATATGAGCCAAGAATGGCGCGACCATAGGCAACAGAATCAGAACCAACCCCCACTGCATGAAAATGCAGAAGAAATTGCCCGTCGGAGGTTGAAAGACTTCCGCAACTTCCAACCACCTACCTTTGAGGGTGAAGACAACCCTGAGGCTGCAGCAAAGTGGCTGCAGATGATCGAGCATATCTTTGAACGTATGGCATGCCCAGAAGCGCAAAAGACTGATTACGCGTCGTACCAGCTGATGGGAGAAGCTTTAACATGGTGGACTGGTGCGAGGGCTCTGCTGAGAGCTCAGGACGTGGAACTGACGTGGGCCGTATTCAGACAAGTATTTCTGGATAAGTATTTTCCTAAGGCAATGAGAAGGATGAAGCACACTGAACTGCTGTCACTCAGGCAGGATAACATGACGGTCAATGAGTACATTGCAAAATTTGGGCAGCTGATCGAGTACGCCAACTTTGATCAGAACATTTACGACGAAGAATGGCAGGTGGAGAAGTTCGAGAGCGGATTACATCCGGAAATCCGTAAGCTCATTTTGACAACGGCTAATCG
Source organism: Gastrolobium villosum (assembly GCA_032173675.1). Taxonomy (NCBI): domain Eukaryota; kingdom Viridiplantae; phylum Streptophyta; class Magnoliopsida; order Fabales; family Fabaceae; genus Gastrolobium; species Gastrolobium villosum. The sequence goes on from JAVKPL010007594.1 coordinate 10,056, forward strand.
TACACTTCCAGAACTCATCAACCAGAGTCGTCAGGCAGAAGGAATCATTAATGAGGCCAAGAATTTGAACAAGCCACCAACACAATTCCACGGAGGAAACCGAGCAGGCAGATTCTTCAGGACGGCACCTGGTAGGGGTCGAGGCAGAGGCACGCAGTTGCAGGCACGGCCTGGAAATTTTAAGAGAAACTTTACGGTGGGTCAATCGTCGACTGGACGTCAGGGCACGACTGTTTGTGCTACATGTGGAAAGAACCACTTTGGAGTTTGTCGCAAGAACAACAATGCATGTTTCAGATGTGGCCAGCAAGGACATTTTGCTTACAAATGCCCCCAGAACGCTGATCAACAGACTACGCAAGCACGGGTGTTCACTCTGGATGCGAATGAAGCGCAGAAGTTTCCCAACCTGATCAAAGGTAATGTCACTTTAAATGGTCACCCTATTTCTGTTATCTTTGATTCTGGAGCGTCTGGCTCTTTTATGGCAAAGCATACCGCTATGAGAATAGGCATCACCCCAACCCCGTTACCTTATGAGTTACACATCAGCACGCCTACTGGAGGATCGTGCACAGCCTCAGAGATCTGCAGAGGTGTTATCTTGCAGTATGAAGGGAACACGTATACAGTTAACTTGGTGATCCTACCGGTATTCAACTTCGATGTGATTATCGGTATGGACTGGTTGACGGAAAACGGGATAACATTGGACTGTCGAGCGGGGAAAGTCGTTGTTCCTGCGAAAGATGGTAATTTTCAACCTTTCTCTCTCATTTCCTTATTGCAAGTTAGAAAAGAGCTCCGCAAGGGAGCAGCAGGGTATCTTTTGTCGATCGAGGCTGAGACCTCGGTTGATAATCAAATTCAGAATGTACCCGTAGTTAGAGAATTCGAGGAGGTATTCCCGGATGAAATACCTCGATTGCCTCCTCATAGGGAAATAGAATTTTCCATCGAACTTGTTCCTGGAGTTGGACCAATCTCCATTGCCCCGTATCGTATGGCGCCGTTGGAACTGCGAGAGTTGAAGAAGCAGATAGAAGAGCTTTTGGCCAAGGAATTCATCAGACCGAGCACCTCCCCATGGGGTGCTCCAGCCATCTTGATTAAGAAGAAGGATGGAAGTTTACGTCTGAGTGTAGATTACCGCCAGTTGAACAAAGTAACGGTGAAGAATAAGTATCCGCTACCGAGGATCGACGATTTGATGGACCAGCTGAGAGGAGCCAGAGTCTTTTCCAAGATAGATTTACGATCGGGATACCATCAGATCCGGGTCAAACCGGAGGATATTCCGAAAACCGCTTTTAGGACTCGTTATGGGCACTACGAATATCAGGTGATCCCATTCGGACTTACGAATGCTCCAGCGGTATTCATGGACTACATGAACCGCATCTTCCGCCCCTTTCTTGATCAATTTGTTATTGTGTTTATCGACGATATCCTGATTTACTCAGCTAATGAAGAGCTGCATGCGGAACATTTGAGGATCGTCTTGCAAATCTTGAAGGAGAAGCAGTTGTACGCGAAATGGTCGAAGTGCGAGTTTTGGCTTAAAGAGGTCCAGTTTCTGGGCCATGTCATCTCATCAGAAGGCATCGCGGTGGACCCCAGCAAAGTTGAAGCTGTCATGAATTGGGAACGACCCAAGACTGTCACCGAAGTAAGAAGTTTCTTAGGTCTTGCTGGATATTATCGAAGGTTTATCCAGAATTTCTCTCAGATAGTGCAACCTCTTACTCGTCTCACTCGAAAGGACAAGCCTTTTGAGTGGACTGAAGCTTGTGAAGAATGTTTCTTGGAACTAAAGAGCAGATTGACGAGTGCTCCCGTACTCACGATTCCGGATCCTACTCGAAAGTTCGAAGTATACTGTGATGCGTCGCTGAAAGGACTTGGATGCGTGTTGATGCAGGACCGTATGGCAGTAGCTTACGCATCTCGACAACTAAAGCCTCACGAAGAAAATTATCCTACACACGATTTGGAGTTAGCAGCTATAGTGTTCGCACTTAAAATCTGGAGGCACCACTTGTATGGTTCGCAGTTTGACGTGTTCAGCGATCATAAGAGTTTGAAGTACTTGTTCGACCAGAAGGAGCTGAATATGCGGCAACGTCGGTGGATGGAATTTCTGAAGGACTACGATTTTGAACTTAAGTACCACCCAGGAAAGGCAAACGTGGTAGCTGACGCCCTGAGTAGGAAAACACTGCACACTGCAACTCTGATGATGGAAGAATTGAAGTTGTTTGAGGCCTTTCGAGACTTGAACTTATCGGTAGACGAGAGAGGGAATAGCATAAGATTGGGAAATATAAAGGTGGAGAATGAACTGATCAGTAGAATTAAGGAAGCTCAGAAAGATGAAGAGTTAGTCCGTGATTTGGTTGGCAACCAAGATGTTGTAAAGGATGAGAATGATGTTTGGAGATTTCAAGGACGGCTGGTTGTGCCGAATGAAGTGTTGAAGCAAGAAGTTTTACAAGAGGCTCACAAGGGTAAGTACGCAGTTCATCCAGGATCCACGAAGATGTACCATGATTTGAAGGCCTCGTTTTGGTGGCCGGGTATGAAGCGTGATATTGCGGAGTATGTATCTCGATGCTTAACTTGTCAGAAGGTGAAGTACGAACATCAGAAACCGTCGGGACTCCTTCAACCTTTGGAGGTTCCCGAATGGAAGTGGGACAGTATTGCGATGGATTTTGTAGTTGGACTTCCTCGGACGCGAGAAGGATATGATTCTATCTGGGTGATTGTTGACCGTTTAACGAAGTCAGCTCATTTCTTGCGTGTTAGAACCACATATGATACAGAGAGGCTTGCCAGAATTTATCTGCAGGAGATTGTGAAGCTGCATGGAGTTCCTACGAGTATTATCAGCGATCGTGATCCCAAGTTTACATCTAAGTTTTGGGAATCCTTTCAAAGAGCATTAGGGACCCAATTGAGGTTAAGTACTGCTTACCATCCGCAGACCGATGGACAGACGGAACGCACTATTCAAGCATTAGAGGACATGTTGCGAGCTTGTGTTTTGGAGTTAGGAGGCAGCTGGGATAGTTATCTTTCGTTGATTGAGTTTGCTTACAACAATAGTTACCACTCCAGTATTCAGATGGCACCGTACGAAGCTCTGTATGGGAGAAAATGTAGATCCCCTTTATGTTGGAATGAAGTAGGTGAGCAAAGTATGTTAGGACCTGATCTAATTCAAGAGACATCCGAACAAGTAAAGAAGATTCGGGAGAATATGCAGCGGGCTCAGGCCAGACAGAAGAGTTATTACGACAAGCGTCATAAGCCTCTATCTTTCAAAGTCGGAGATCATGTATTCTTGAGAATCACGCCTACATCGGGACTCGGAAGGAGAATGGGAGTAAAGAAGTTAAGTCCTCGATACTTAGGACCGTATCTGATTATGGACCGGATTGGAGAGTCTGCATACCGGTTGGCTTTACCACCCAATCTGTCAGGAATTCACAATGTATTTCATGTGTCACAGCTACGGAGGTATCTCTCTGACCCATCTCACGTGTTACAGCCGGAAGAGGTGGAACTAAAGGAAAATCTGACTTATCAAGTACAACCGTTCCAAATTCTTGAAAGATCCGTCAAGCGACTCCGTTCTAAAGAGATTCCGTTGGTGAAGGTATTATGGAACAACAGATCGGCAGCTGAAGCCACTTGGGAGCGCGAGGATGACATTCAGAAACGCTATCCAGAACTGTTTAGCTCTTAAGTAAGTTTATTTTGCGGACAAAATTCCTTTTTGGTGGGGAGAGTGTAACATCCCGCATAATTAGTAGAATACATAAGTACTATATGTTATAGATGTATATGTAGATTTCGGACTTATGGTGTATGTGTGATGGTTTGCGAATTGGTTGACCTTTATCCTTGGATAAGACTAAGGTAAGTATTTAATTAAATCATAGGAGGGTGCTTATGTAGACATGTGAAATTTATTAAAATCATATGAGTAATGTGAGTGTGTGTTAGAAGGCCTTAGTGTCTATTGGACTTTAGAAGTGGGCTAGTGTGTGTGTGTGGAGTTGTCCCTTTTGAACTCATGTGATTGGATTCTTTGTGTGGTCAATGGCCCAAAGAGGACTCTTGGATCAATCTTGTTCAGCCCAAATTAAATCCACACCTAATTCCCTAAGCCTTGTCCAACAAGGATGTCTTGTGTACCAAGGAACCTTCACATGGCAACCCTTCTACCACCCTTTTATGCGCACAAGAGAGAGTGATTAAGGACTTAGAAATCTGCCATTTTCCGTTGCTAAACCGCCACCTCACTTTGTTTATGCATCACTTGATTCCAACCTCATTGCATGGTAGACACATGTACCATTTAGCATGATTTTAGGCTGCATCCTTCTCCTCTTTGGCGCACATGGAGGTGTCTTGGAGCAGATTTTTCTATGACACAAAACTGCCTAACTTGTTGACTTGGAGAACCCTTTTGCACCTTCCATCATGAGACTGAATTGTGCAGATTTTTGCAAGCTTTTTGCAGCCCATCATGAGCCAAACCTGCCCTTGCTTCCACATGCATCATAAGTAGGATCTTGGGGCTGCATCTTCATCATTTTATGCACACAAGACAGCCCCAAAGTGCAGATTTTTGGCTGCCACATAGTTGTCATGCTTGTTGACTTAGTAAACCTCTTACATGTGCTCATGATGCACCTCTTCCACTCCACTCTATGCGCAAGCCATGGCTGTTTGTGCAGAAATTTTTCTGACTTAGGAAAGCTTTCAAATCTGAACTTATCCCCCTCACTCCTTGCATGTGCATAGAGTAATTTAGAAGCAAACCCTTTGCTTGTTCAGCCCTTGTATGCAGCCCCATCCCCTCAAGTAATCAGAATTTTTCATGATGGTTAATCATAGCAACTTTTCCTCACTTTCCCTTTAAATATGCGCATAAGGAAGGGGCTGGCCTCATGTACAAGTGCAGCCAACACCTCCTCCTCCTCCTCACTCTCTAGCCGAACCAACAAGCTTCCTTGGAGCAAGAAGACTTTGCCAAGCCAACTCCCTCCTTCCCTCACCATCAAACCGTGGCCTAGACACAAGTGAAGTGTGAGTTTCCCCTCTTTTCCCTCTCACTGCCCAGCCTTGTCTTCAACCTTGAAACTGTCCAAGCTTGTTCATCCTCACCTTGTGTGCGCATAGATCATCATAGGAAGTGGAGACTTGTTGTGAAGTAGAGCTAGAAAGGGTGTGGTGAAGTGTGTGCTACAAGAGGTAAGCCTTGAACTTAGACCTCTTTCATTGTGTAACCATGTATGTGTGCTTGAATGCCTCCTTGAATATGTTTTGCTTTGGTTTCTTGATTGAGCATGGTTAAAGTATAAGTATGGAGCCATTTTATGATGACTTGTATGCATGAGTTGTAGAGTGAAAGTCTCATGGTTATGCTTAAGATTATATGCCACTGTTTTGTATGATTATGCCACTGTTTTGAAGAGAAATATGCCACTGTTTCCCTATGTATGTGCCACTGTTTGATGATAAAATGCTCACTGTTTCGGTTCCTCAAAATCACCATTCAAATGCCACTGTTTCTGCACATTATATGCCACTGTTTCTGCACATTATATGCCACTGTTTCTGCACATATATGTCACTGTTTTAGTGCTCCCTAAGCCACTGTTTCTGCATAAAAACACTCACTGTTTTAGTCATCATATGCCACTATTTTTATGCATAAAATGCCACTGTTTTAGTCATCATATGCCACTGTTTTTATGCATAAAATGCCACTGTTTTAGTCATCATATGCCACTGTTTTTATGCATAAAATGCCACTGTTATAGTCATCATATGCCACTGTTTTTATGCATAAAATGCCACTGTGTTAGTCCATAAAATGCCACTGTTTTAGTCCATAATATGCCACTGTTTATGCATCAAATGCCACTGTTTTAGTCCATAATATGTCACTGTTTCAATGTCCAAAAACCAAGATTTGTGCCACTGTTTTGAAGTCCAAAGTGCCACTGTTTCTGTTTTAAAACGTTCACTGTTTCTGCTGTATGTTTACTGTTTTCCTGCTGTAAAACGTCACTGTTTCTGTCCACTGTTCTTAAGGAAAATACCACTGTTTTCTGTTCACTGTCTTAAAAGAACAACTCACTGTTTCTGCTCACTGTTTTAAGCACAAACGTCACTGTTTTCTGCTGTAAAAACGCTGCTGTATGCTCACTGTTTTGCTGCTGTAAACACTGCTGTATGATCACTGTTTTCCACTGTAAAACACTGCTGTATGCTCACTGTTTTGCTGCTGTAAGACACTGCTGTATGCTCACTGTTTCTGCTGTAAATAGCCATTGTAAATGATTGGTTGTAATTGATTTAGGTGCGCTTAAGAAGTAAGATACTTCGCTGCTGTTTGGTAATATTTAAGGCACGCAAAGGTAAGTGTCAGGCGATATTGCCTAATGTGACTATTGACTACTGGTATAAGATTGTGACATGATGCTCCATATTCCGTAAAAATATTATGTTCCATTATGATGAAAGGAAACTGCCAAAAATGTGCCGTGATGGCTATATGATTATGAGGTAAAGACGTTATGTGGCAGCATAACGCATATGAAAGGTATATAAGCATGCACCTTACATCATACCGCATTTTTACGCTTTGTGTGTGAAAGCATAGCATGACATACATGTATCAAGATCATATAGGCATTGTTTTAGAATAGTTATGTACAGGACCATGTGTTTGAGCAAGCATCATATAGGCATCCCCAAGGTACCGGGGTATGGGACACTTGGCATCAGTCCGCATAGGCCCACAGTTGGAATCCACATGGAGCTCAGGTGCCAAGGGTATATTTGATTCCACTGTGAAGTGCGCGCACGACGGTGCTAAAAGCGCAAAGGAAAGGCGTTATATACGCAATATATGAATATGATGAAAAGGAAAAGGAAAAGGAACAAGGATATGTTGAAGTGACTGTTTATGATTTTGTGCCTAGTTCATACTGTTATATTACTGGTTTTGTTGCCACACTACTGGGATTATTTCACCCCTTCGGGGCTGCTATTTTTCCAAAATGGCAGGAGGACGTAAAAGCATTTGAAGGAGTGATGTTTTGCTGTTGCTTGCTGATGCGTGGATTATTACTGTTGCTGTTTGTTTGATTGGATGACTGTAATGATTAATGTTTTGGCACTCTTGGATGACTGTAGACTTTATCATCTTTATTTTATCTTGAACTTTTATGAACAGCGGTTATTTTGGAAAACCTTGTGAAAAGAATGTAAGTGCTGAAATTTTTACAGTGCACCTTACGGGTGGTGTTTTTACGAGCAAACGAACTCGGAATTTCTATTATTTTATATGCACGCGAAGCCCCAAACGTGCTCTTTCAAAATCACTTGAAATATTTTTTATCGTCCAAACAGATGTGATAAGAACTATTGAAATGCTTTTCGGATTTGTATGCTGCTATGAGATTCCTTGTTAGCTCGAGTGACGTTAACGACTCTAATTCCGCTTAGCAAACGACTCTCTTGGATGCATACAAGGGAGGGCGTTACAGCGTTCAATGACACTCCAAAGAGACAATCTCTTCAAACACTTCCCATCATAGGGAATTTCACTTACATCATTGTTCTTTTACCAAAGAATTTACTAATTCATTACAGCACTGGTATATATAGATATATAGGCACCCCGGCCTTCACAAAATGTATGTACCTATATATACTGGCATTTAGCCTTCACAGGATCATTATCCAACTCTTTATCATAGTATATATATATATAGAACCCATCATGCAATTTTGAGTTACCATAGTCCATTTCAAATATCTCTAGCAATTTCGCCCTTTCAAAATACAATAATCACCACACTCAGTTATATTTTCTCACCTCACATTTGTCAAGTCCAACCATCATTATATTATGGACCCCCATACTTTCAATCAAATTTGTTTAATGCCATCCATGGTAATTTCCTCAAATTCTTATATTATACTTTCTATACATTATTATACTCTCTCTCAAGTTCAAACAATATTAAACCATCATGGACTACAATCCCACTGTAACACCCACTCTTGTATGCATCCAAGAGGGTTGTTTGCTAAATCGTATTAGAGTAGCAGCGGTACGGAACTCAATTAATTAAAAACTTTATCAAATACATTTAATTAGAAAACTTGAAAAATCCAGATTTGTTTCTTATCAAAAAAACAATATGAGAGAAGTGAGGTTGTTTATCGAACATAGAAAATTTCATGGATAAAACCCTTTACTGAATTTTCTACGCTTTTCAGAAAAGCTTGCTGTCTTATAAAATCTGTATAAAATCGAATTTAGATGTGATAAAAAATATTCCAAGCTTCTGAAAAACTAGACATCCGGGGCATCGCGTACATATAAATTATGCGCGATTCGGAGGTGAATAGCCCCGCGGAAAAGGACCCGTAAAACGCTTGTGAATTCTGTCCGATTTCTGGAACAGGCTGTAGGGCGAGGCTTATAAAAAATTTGTACAGAATTCATATAGGGATGAAACCTGCACAGTTTGAAGGTACATACCCGGGGCTTCGCGTGCATATAAAATAATAGTAAATCGGAGTTCGTTTGCCCCTTGAAACATGACACGTAAAGTGGTTGTAAAACTGATAAAAATCCAGCACTTAGTTAAAAATCCTCTTTGCAAAACGTTTTTCTGATTTTCCCAAAACAGCCGCTGATCATAAAGGTTCAAGGTAAAATAGAAATGATAAAGCCTACAGTCATCCAACAATCAAACAGTAACAGCAAAAATCCAAGCACCAGCAAGCAACAGCAAACTTCACTTCTTTAACAGCTTTTACGTCCTCCTGCCATTTTGGAAAATAGCAGCCCCGAAGGGGTGAGAAAAATCCCAGTAGTGTGGCAACAAAACCAGTAATATAACAGTATTAACTAGGCACAAAATCATAAACAGTCACTTCAACATATCCTTGTTCCTTTTTCTCTTTCATTTCATCATATTCATATATATATAGCGCATATAACGCCTTTCCTTTTCATCATATCATATATTGCGTATATAACGCCTTTCCTTTGCGCTTTTAGCACCGTCGTGCGCGCACTTCCCAGTGGAATCAAATATACCCTTGGCACCTGAGCTCCATGTGGATTCCATCTGAGGGCCTATGCGGACTGATGCCAAGTGTCCCATACCCCGGTACCTTGGGGATGCCTATATGATGCTTGCTCAAACACATGTTCCTGTACATAACTATTCTAAAACAAGGCCTATATGATCATGATATATGCATGTCATGCTATGCTTTCACACACAAAGCGTAAAAATGCGGTATGAATGTAAGGTGCATGCTTATATACCTTTCATATAGCCATCACGGCACATATACTTTTCATATGCGTTATGCTGCCTCATAACGTCTTTACCTCATAGCCATCACGGCACATATTTGGCAGTTTCCTTTCATCATAATGGAACATAATATTTTTACGGCGTATGGAGCATCATGTCACAATTTTATACCAGTAGTCAATAGTCACATTAGGCTTCATCGCCTGACACTTACCTCGTGTCTTTAACATTCTTTGCCAAACATCATCAATCCACATATCAATCAAACATTCCAAGAGCTAAGATCTCGTGCACCTAATCAAATAGATACATATACATATGCAATCAGAATTTATTTCATGCTATACCAATACTTCACCAACAAGTCCTAGGCTTTTATTTCATGTGCCTTCATCGAATTGAAGTGTTTTTAGTGCCAAAATTAGATACTGCCCTAAGAATAATGTTATCCCTTGCTAGAACTATCATTTTCCACTGTTTACATCATAAGAGAGTTCGGTTTAAAAGGCTCCTCTTAAGGAAATAATATTCTGACTTCATCTCATCTTAAATGTATTTATACAGCAACAAAATCTACATTTTTCCTTAGGTTCCCACATGCATACGGTTTTTAAGCTTTCCTTCTTAACAATATTCTGCCTTATAAAAGAGTTACCAATGATTAAATACAAACAAATTCCAAGGTTCAAGCCAAGGCAGAATCGGTCAACAAAAAGATTAAAGATACCAATTCTCATTCTCTTCTAAACTATATATGGGGCGCTAGGATGGACTAATAAACATGCTGTAAATTGGTTTGATGCATGAAGGGCTAGGAGTATGATGCAGTCCCACAAAACAGTCCACCATATTCGCAAAGGCACTATTTCCATACTAACAAATCGGGTTTAGGGGCTAGCATGCACTAGGTTCATGACTTTTATTCACATATTACACTTCATGGTGTGCTAAAAATACAAGCTGTCCCAAGGTTCCAAGTGAGCCATATACTATGCTCATATAACATAATTTTAGCTTGCATACATCAACCACTAACGTTGTTTTGTAAGGCAGAATTAATGGATGGACAGTGGCGAAAGAAAACGGTCCATTATATGCAAATGCCAAACCGAAACAAAGGATGGAGGAGGTAAGGGTTCGAACTAGAATTACCTCTTGTAAGCCCACAAGGTTTACGTTAGTGACAAGTGCAGCACCTCTACCAACTGTGCTCCACGAACAGAACAAGTCCAGCCCTCCTAGATGATGACCGAGTGTACAGAGAGGATGAGTGAAGGAAGAGAGTCAAGATTGAATCGTGCAGCATAAGGAGGTTCCTCTTAAGACTCAAGGTTTTGGTCTATAACCACATCAAAACAGAAAGATGCTTTTTATGAAGGTTGGACAAGGTGTTAAGGAATGAGGAGGAAATGAATGTTGCACCTTCTTGTATGGTGATCTCGGTCAACAAGGAAAAAGGGGAGATGAGGTTAGGTGTCTAATGTCCTACTCAAGAGTTCAAGGCTGAGAAATAAGGAGGATGACTAGAGTTGTTTCGGTTTAAAGAATGAGATGAGGGAATGGAAAGGTACCACCACTTGGTTGGCTGCAGCAAGATGAAAGTCACGGTTCATAGAGGATGAGGGAGAGGTGAAGGGTTAAGGCTGATTTAAAGGCTAAGCAAATCAGAAATTTTTCCAAGTCTTGCTAGAATGATATTTTCCAGCCAATAGTCTATTGTGCAGCCTGCATCACCTCACTCCTATTGGATGAATGACTTTAATTAAAGTTGAACCAACTCTGAAAGGGTTGCTAAGAGCAGCAAGTCATTAGCTTACTTTGCTGCCCAAGGCTACGCATGTCACAAGGGAAAAACGATGGCTGCAAAGTTTGACAAGAAAAGACAAGGTCAGGGGCTGCAAGGTTAGCAAAATTCTGCGCATGCTAGGACTGTGTGGGAGCTGTCCAAGTCGAGTTCAGAGGGTGAGGAGCTTTGGTCCACTCAATGGTTGTAAGTTAAGCATGAATAAGGAAAGGAAAGGCTAAGAGGTTTCTGCATTATGCAGATCTGACTTCTCTCCCTCCAAGGCTGCATGATGACAAGGCTGCTCAAGGTCTCCCAATGACACAAGCAACCAGCCTGCATACTGCCCAATTCAGCGCTTCACAAGGGACCAACATGTGACATGAATTAGGTGCAAGTGATGATAAGTGAGCTGCAAAAGCAAGGAGCTCAAACCAAGGTCTGTTCTTGCGCACAAGGAAGGAGGCTTGATGGTGATGGATGAGAGCATCTTGGTCAACATGCAGCAGCTTTCCACTCACTGTCTACAAGAAGACAGCGCATGCATGCATGATTTGTGGGGCTGCAAAGTCAGAATCAAAGGCTGCTTGTTTGGCTGCAAAGTGTCAGCAAAAGAATCAAGGATTGCCATGCCTTATGCGCACAAGGCTGGTGTGGTTTGATGGTGATGGATGAGGATGGTTTTGGTCAAACATGGAGAACCTTTCCCTCTCACAAGGCCCTATGCGAACAAGGTGGAAAAGCTTTGATAGTGATGGATCATGCAGCAACTTTTCCTTACACAATGCAGCAAGGAGGCGTGCTAACCAAGAACCAAGGACAACTCATGTGCATTGGGTTGAAGGTTATGATGGTGATAGGTGAGGGAAGGCTTGGTCAAACATGCAGAAGCTCCTTTTCTTTCCCTGCTGCAGCGTTTTGCACAAGGTTGTAAGTGACAAAATGCCCTCTTCCCTATGCACCATGCGCATGAAGAAATAAAAGTGCCATGTGAAGGAAAAGCCTAGGGTGAATACATATGGAAGGAAGCACACTCAAGGCTCCCAAGGTTGCTGCAAGGTGGCGGTCAAGGAAAGAAAGTGCAGCTGAGTTTTATAAGACACAACACACATAAAAGTTGGGCTGTGTGCAGCCAAAAAAAAACGCAAGGGAGAAGGTTAAAGGTGAAGGAATATAGGGTTGCTTAAGGTCAAGGGTTCTAGGGCCTAAGTCCAAAATAATTGGGTTCATATAAGTCCAATAGTTTTCTTATTTAGGAATTAATTCAAACCTTCAAGATGTTATGTTCTCTAATTATTTACTAAAGGTTTACTCCTTACTTAAAATTAATGGCATACTACAAGATGAGTACTCATATAATTCTAAATAACACTATGCTTCCTATATGTTATAATTACATTATTCCTAAAATTTCACATGCATAGAATAAGTACTTAACTTCCATGGTAATACCAATAAATCCCTAAATAAAATTTGGATTCCGTCCTAGAGCAAACATATATATATATATAATCCGCATATACGTATTCTACCCTATTGCTAATTGCAATTTTAATTAGGTTCTTAATTAGACGGGATGTTACACTCTCCCCAACTTGGTTTGAAGTTTGTCCTCAAACTTCGCCTTACCATTCCAAAACTGCCAAAATCTAACGCGTATCACCGTTACACCACACCATACAGTTCAATGCATTTAGACAGCCATTTATAAAATTCATAAGACACCTCAAGACTTATACTTTGCCTGATCATTGAATAATATAGGTGGGACACCATTTTGGGAAGGATACAATCATGTTACAAATAATTCCCTAAGTTCAGCTTAACCATCAACATATAAAGTAATACATTGGTGGCACGGAATGAACAAAAATCTTACCAGACTAATAACTCCAGCTAAAACACTACAACTCAAAGTTCTAGGTCACAAATATTAGTCAACTAACAAATCTATTGACAAAACATCTTCCATTTATTGACTTAAAAAATCTAGTGTGGCATACGTGAACAAAATTTATTCATCCAATTTAAAATTGCAACACATGAAGTAAAACATTTTCACATAAGGTGCTATTAACAAATCAGTGGTTCAAACTAAAAGTTCTTATGAGTTCAGTTAAAACGAAGTCATGTTATTTCCTATTAACTGCGCAACTATATAGCCAACTAACTAAGACCTCCCATTTTAAGGGTTTCAACTTTGAAATACGAATGCTATAATTTCCTAAGAGTGCCCCCCACCTCCTACCTGTTACTTATCAATAATTAGAGTCCAGTTCACACCTAAACTTTATATTTAGATTTCTACATTAGTCATCTCACCTAGGAGTATCATGGACAGAATCCTACTTTTTATACTCCTTTAGAAAATTAGATCAAAATAGACCAAACTTTCATAGATCAGGTTTGCAGTAATTACACACAAAATTCCTAGTTAAATTTGAATCTGTCATTCAAGGGATAGATAGTATTTCATGGAGTTAGACCTAATGCATAAACAACACCGTATTCAAATTTTTCTCGAACACATGATATATAACATCTATACATGCAACTTCATATATATATCAAAAGAAAACTTTTCAAAATAATAGTGATATTTCACGATACCTTTTAAGTAATTTCAAAATGAATATCAAACTCAGCAATATATTCAAGTCACAGATTGAATATTATATCAATTAGGCAACAGCTAAACAAAACCATTTTACTTACTTAAATTCGAACTATGCAAATATAGTATGATAGTATCTAGTTAATACCGACGCTAGTGACACATAAAAATAATCAACAATTCCCAATAAACGATGACAAAAATAAAAGTGATACATGTGAGGATTTTGCATGCTCGTGTACCTAATGTGCCAAGGCATGATGGCTATGTGATCAATGGAATTTATGGGTACGTATATGAGACTTGGGTTACATGCAAGTGCATGTAATACTTCAAATGTTGTAAGTTTGGACTTAATTAGTAAAACTCATTGAAAATGGTTAAAATGCCATGCATAGAATGCGATATGAAGTATGCATTAATTAGCACCTTCAATTAATTAGGCCACAAGGGTTAGCATGAATTTGTAAGTTCAGACAGTACTTCGCTTGTAGAAAATTTCACCTTGAGAATAGTAAATTCAAGTAGAGGCAAACATTCTTCTGCGGGACAAGTTTCGATATATTAAGAGGGTTCTAGCAACATGGTAAGACACGTTTTGCAAAATCTCTTGAAAGTGTTTTGTATAGTGAATAAAATCGGAAATGCAGTAACAGTTTAAAACATAACGTTTGAAATTTTGAAAACCGAATTTGAAATACTTTGAGGCATATTCATACAAAGTTTAAATTACCCAAAACCAACTAAAGATTTATAACAGAACGGACTGATACTACAAAGTCCTCAACATGCATGACACAATATTATTCATTGTAAGGTCTATAATAGGCAATCTCATCTTGTATAACAGCCACAAACTCGTTACATAAAACAAGTACTTAACATCTAAATCATTTACTTCTACCACGAAAGTCAAGACCATGTTTCTTATGTTATAGAGAAGTACTACTAAAATTCCTTGCACATGTTAGGCATAAAATCTTGGATTGGGCAACTATCAGACTTAGAGTTACCCTAAAAGTTTTCGCACTCAATTTATTTCACAAGGACTCACTAAACTGAAATAAGGTTACGTTGTTCAAAATTTTCCACACTACACCTTCATTTTAAAATAGCCATCTAACAAAACATGAAACATACCAACACTTTATGAGCTAACAGGATAACTAACCGATGTGCGTCATGAAAATTATGTATGTTTAATTCATGGGAATCTAATACAAGGAATGACTAACGATTCTTACCACACAAAAGTCAAAATCATTTTTTTGCAGTCAAAATAACGATCATGAAGGGAGCATATATAGGTCAATCAACAACATAAGATGAAATCCCATTTTTAAGCAGCAAGGTTTCGTACACTATAATGTGAAAAATCTAAACTGGCAAGTTAAACAGTCATCATGTAAAAGTCTATTATTATGAACAAAGACAGTGCAAGTCCAAATAGTCTAAATCACACAAAGCAAGTAAATACATTAGAGCTATGATTACAAGTATCACTCACGAAGGGTAGAGGCGTAGGGGTCAAGTTCTCTCTGTTCACACATTACTACCTAGTTCACAGCTTCTTTTTCACTAATGGTGCCCAGTGCTAATTTACCACCATGGGATTGGTAAGACTGTAGACTCCCGAGTTTAAACCTTAATTAGCTCCAATTCTACTTTCTAAGGCAATAACTGGATCTACTTAAGTGAGTGACCTATGCCTAAAAGAATAGTCAGGTTTTTGCTACTCAAATAGATTAACCCTTAACGCAAGTAAGTAATATAATAGAGTTAGTAAGGATTAACAGTTTCTATTATCCAGTTACATACTACATTCACAGTATACAAGAGGTCATAATTCACAAGATAGGTATAGATTACTGTCATTATCTAGAAATAGCTTATCATTATCCATGACTTAAAATATCACCAAGCTTTCACATCAAATATAGGCATATAAGACTTTACCGATAATTCACTGAAACCATGTTAATAATTCACCATATATTCAAGTAACAATTCACTATTCCACACTTAGTGTTCAGACACATAGGTACCCTGTGATAACCATGATTATGCACACACCGACTGCGCGGTAGAGAGTTGATCAGGCTCACTACCTAGCAAAAGGATGTGCACAGCCATGTTTAATACAGTGTACCACCAGTATCATCGCACCGCCAATCCAGGTAATTCAACCAGTAACCTATTCACAACAAGGCTCAAACAGAATAATGTAGCAGTTAGTCGGTCAACCAAGCAACAATCATTCAACAAACAACACACAATTCATCCAAAAACAAACACCATGAACCGGAACTGCTCTGATACCAATTAGTGTAACACCCACTCTTGTATGCATCCAAGAAGGTTGTTTGCTAAATCGTATTAGAGTAGCAGCGGTAAAGAACTCAATTTATTAAAAACTTTATCAAATACATTTAATTAGAAAACTTCGAAAAATCCAGATTTGTTTCTTATCAAAAAAAAAAACGATATGAGAAGAGTGAGGTTGTTTATCGAACATAGAAAACTTCATGGATAAAACCCTTTGCTGAATTTTCCACGCTTTTCAGAAAAGCTTGCTGTCTTATAAAATCTGTATAAAATCGAATTTAGATGTGATAAAAAATATTCCAAGCTTCTGAAAAACTAGACATCCGGGGCATCGCGTACATATAAATTATGCGCGATTCGGAGGTGAATAGCCCCGCGAAAAAGGACACGTAAAACGCTTGTGAATTCTGTCCATTTTCTGGAACAGGCTGTAGGGCGAAGCTTATAAAAATTTGTACAGAATTCATATAGAGATGAAACCTGCACAGTTTGAAAGTACATACCCGGGGCTTCGCGTGCATATAAAATAATAGTAAATCGGAGTTCGTTTTCCCCTTGAAACATGACACGTAAAGTGGTTGTAAAACTGTTAAAAAATCCAGCACTTAGTTAAAAATCCTCTTTGCAAAACGTTTTTCTGATTTTTCCAAAACAGCCGCTGATCATAAAGGTTCAAGGTAAATTAGAGATGATAAAGCCTACAGTCATCCAAGGGTACCAAAATATAACACATTACAGTCATCCAACAATCAAACAGTAACAGCAAAAATCCAAGCATCAGCAAGCAACAGCAAACTTCACTTCTTCAACAGCTTTTACGTCCTCCTGCCATTTTGGAAAATAGCAGCCCCGAAGGGGTGAGAAAAATCCCAGTAGTGTGGCAATAAAACCAGTAATATAACAGTATTAACTAGGCACAAAATTATAAACAGTCACTTCAACACATCCTTGTTCCTTTTTCTTTTCCTTTTCATCATATTCATATATATATTGCGTATATAACGCCTTTCCTTTGCGCTTTTAGCACCGTCGTGCGCGCACTTCACAGTGGAATCAATTATCCCTTGGCACCTGAGCTCCATGTGGATTCCATCTGTGGGCCTATGCGGACTGATGCCAAGTGTCCCATACCCCGGTACCTTGGGGATGCCTATATGATGCTTGCTCAAACACATGGTCCTGTACATAACTATTCTAAAACAAGGCCTATATGATCATGATATATGCATGTCATGCTATGCTTTCACACACAAAGCGTAAAAATGCGGTATGATGTAAGATGCATGCTTATATACCTTTCATATGCGTTATGCTGCCACATAACGTCTTTACCTCATAATCATATAGCCCTCACGGCACATTTTTGGCAGTTTCCTTTCATCATAATGGAACATAATATTTTTACGGCATATGGAGCATCGTGTCACAATTTTATACCAGTAGTCAATAGTCACATTAGGCTTCATCGCCTGACACTTACCTCGTGTCTTTAACATTCTTTGCCAAACATCATCAACCCACATATCAATCAAACATTCCATGGTAATACATATGGAAGGAAGCACACTCAAGGCTCCCAAGGTTGCTGCAAGGTGGCGGTCAAGGAAAGAAAGTGCAGCTGAGTTTTATAAGACACAACACACATAAAAGTTGGGCTGTGTGCAGCCAAAAAAAAACGCAAGGGAGAAGGTTAAAGGTGAAGGAATATAGGGTTGCTTAAGGTCAAGGGTTCTAGGGCCTAAGTCCAAAATAATTGGGTTCATATAAGTCCAATAGTTTTCTTATTTAGGAATTAATTCAAACCTTCAAGATGTTATGTTCTCTAATTATTTACTAAAGGTTTACTCCTTACTTAAAATTAATGGCATACTACAAGATGAGTACTCATATAATTCTAAATAACACTATGCTTCCTATATGTTATAATTACATTATTCCTAAAATTTCACATGCATAGAATAAGTACTTAACTTCCATGGTAATACCAATAAATCCCTAAATAAAATTTGGATTCCGTCCTAGAGCAAACATATATATATATATAATCCGCATATACGTATTCTACCCTATTGCTAAATGCAATTTTAATTAGGTTCTTAATTAGGCGGGATGTTACAATACCGTTCAAAGGATACATGTTAAAAAAATTTAAAGGAGGAAGACAAACCGTCAGGATGCACACTAATTTAAAGCTGGGGAATTCGATTTTATTTGAAGAAATACATTTTTATGAATATTAAACTTGATTGTGCTTTTATATTGATGCTATTTCTCGTTTTCATAACTAAATTTGACATGCATAGTATGTTTTCTACTTGTCCCCCACCCCTAAAATATTTTTATTTTTTTCTTTTATACTCTAGTTAGATAGTTGCTATGTTTGAACTAGTTGAAAATGAAGAAATTGATGTTTATCTCCCATTTTTGTAGTACGGAAGCACTTAATAATCACTTGACAGCTGTTCGACGTGAACGTGAACTCAAATCACAAATAGAAGAAAGGAAAATAAGAAGTGATGCAGCTTCTGAAGAGGCCAAGAGAATAGCTGCTTTGCAAGAGGAAAATCAGCAGCAAGAAAAGGCTAAAGCTGAAGTAGAGGTACCATAACTTTATTGCAAATGCACCTTTTTTATATGAAGTCTATTGGTTTACCATTTCTTTCTTTTTATTTAATTATTTTTTGTTACAACGATGTTTTGAGAGTCCTAAAATGCCACAAATAAATTTATTGTTGCATTGGTTTGGATTGTACCTTGCTTGACCTGCTACTAGCCTATAACTTGTTGGTAATATTTTCGCAGATATTCATGTGTCCCAATTTTGTTTTAGTACATAATTTCCTTTATAGAAGCTTTAGCGCAAATACTATTTTATTCATTATTTTTCAATTTTTTGGGTGCAGGCCAAACTTAGACCAGATGAAGCAAAACAAGCTGCATTGGAAGCCAATAGAAGGGCAGCAGTGCAAGCTGAAAAAAGAGCGGCAACAGAAGATGTAGTTTATATGGAATCTAAGTCGGATAGGAAGCCTATCTCAAAGAAAAGAAAAACATCAAAGAAGCAGTTTATGAATAGAGGATATGAAACCATGTCCCAAGAGGAAGGTGGAACTAAAAAGGTAATGTTTAGGGCCTCACTGTTTTGAGTACAAATATAGTTCTTGTTTGGACTTTCCATATTGTCATGATAACCCTTTCTCCTTTTGACTTTCATTATAAAATTGATAAGGCTAATTTGTAAACATATATAGGATGTTTTCAATTTAAGCTGTATTGTTCGTGCTCGCCAACACCGAGATAGGATAGTTTAGTGAGTCAAACATATATAATTTCTTAGGGCTCGTTTAGTGGACAGGATAGGATAAGGGTAGGATATGATATGGGGCTGATAAAGGTAGGATATGTGTTGCACTCCCTTCGGTTGGGCCACAACAACAGAGGCCCATTCGCACTAAGAAACCCCCATTATATTTAGATGACTATTTGCAATAGTCTTTATAGGCCCAGTTAGTTTATTTGGCAAAGTATTGTACTATTTTCAAGTGTAAGGAAGAATCCAATCTCAAGGGATAATAAATAAATAGCCCAAGAGGGGTGAAGAAAATATAGAAAGTTTTGACAAAATTCTTCT
>JAVKPL010007595.1:0-30655 GCA_032173675.1 Gastrolobium villosum
GGACATATAACACCTCAAATATTTAAATGTGTATTTTAATATAATTTTGTGAAATGAAAGTTGATGGATTAGTGAAAATCCAAGGTTTATGGCCAAAAAAGAGGCAAAGGAGGCAAAAATGGTAATTTGCCAACCGTGTGTTATGAGGCCTAAATATTGAGTTAGAGATTTCAAATGACAAAAGTAATACTGGAAATGGAATCAGGGCGGAAAATTGAGTGAATAGGCAAATTTGGGAAAAATTGATGAATAGTGATTTTTAGTGTTAAAATACTGAGGTGTGAGTGTACCAATAGGTGTGAAATTTTTATCAATATTTTGGAGAAATAAAAATATGTCCTGGACTGGAAAAATATTTGGATTAAGGATTTGTGATCGGAATGTTTATCGGAGTTAAAGTTAGATCGCGTGTGGGACCCGTGTGACCGAAGTCACTTGGCCCCACCCTCTTTTTCTTCTTCTTTCCTCCTCTTTTCTTTCCTTGTGCGCGCTCCTTCCCTGCCAAGAAGAACAAAACCACCATTCTTCACTTTTCTTCCCATTTCTTCATTTCTCCACCAAATCGCTTGATTTTGGTGTTGAAATCTATCGTAAACAACCTTCCAAAGCCATTGGTAGCACTTAGAAGCCTTGAATCCATCTCTTTGGCCGCGTTTTTGAGCAACTCAGATTCGACCCATTTGTGTTTTTGGAGATTTCTTGGAGTTTTGATCTTCAAATGGTTTAGTGAAGCCTTGGAGGTGATCATACTACACATTGTAAGTATATTTGTGGTCTTTTGATAGTTGATTTCTTAAATCTATGAATTTGTGTTCAAAGCTTTGATTTTAGATGTGTGATGATAGAGAGCCCAAATGGAAAAATGCTATTAGATGAAAAGGCCTTAGAATCATGTTTGTAAGCTAGAAATGCTATGTTAAATTTTGGTGAAAATATAGGTTTTTAACTTAGAGAAATTTGAGGAATTTTGATGAAAAATGAGTTTTGGTGTAATTTGGATTTAATGATTGTTGTAGGGTGCCTCACACGGTTGGAATTGTGAAAAGTTGATTTGGAGCATACGTTTGGAACGGTGTTGCTCGTGTTAAGGTAAACTCTTGGAACTTGGGTTTAATCCCTAGTGAGCTCCACCACACCTAGAGGAAGGTTGTGGTTGGATTATGTAGTTATGACATGATGTGTTTGTGTGCTTGTATGCATATTGCTTGTATTGTGTGAAAATTGTGTGGTCACTGGCCAGTTGACAAGTGGAGTTTGGACATCCGCTGGATTCATCCTTGTGAGAATGCCAGTCGGGTTTTGCCGTGGAGTCGACTCTGGGAGCGGCGCCAGGATGATCCAAACGTGGACGTCCGCCGGATAGGGCTCATGAGGAGTTCCGGTTGGGTATTGCCATGGAGTCTTCTCAACCATGGGAGAGGCGCCAGGACGGTCTCGGGAGTTATATGATGGAGTCCTTGAACATGAATCCATGAGTGGATGTTCTTGGGTGTCTCCAGGTGGATGGTGATATTGTTTTACTTGCATGCCATATTATGTCATTTTGATACATTTTAGTGAGCCATGGAGTGGAGAGAGCCTCTAGCTCCATTGGTTTACTGAGATATATCCGTATATCTCACCCCGTGTTTGGGGGACCACATTTCAGGTCACTATGAGCCGGGAGGAGCTTCGGGCAAGAAGCCCGTATAGTGGACGTTGGATTGGCATGCGGTGCATATGGATTGCATGGCTTTTTGGAGGAGTTTATGGAGTGCACATAGCATACCATTAGTATTTTGAGACTTAGGTCATGAACATATTGCATGATGTCATTTTCCATGCTTTTGTTAGTGTTCATGGTCATATGCTAAGTCTTGTTATGTTTTATTATTCATGGCTTGGATAACTGTATATTTTGAGTGAGCATGAGACTTGTCCATTGCCACATTCATAGCCTTGAAGTCTTGATGAGTAATGTTGTAAAAATGGTCCATATTTGCATGTAAATGGCCATTATTTTGAGAATGTTGTAAATGATGTTTAACTTAAGGAAATTGAATGATGGAAGGGCCTAGAGCCTACATTAGGACATGATTATGTGCTATGTGGAGTACCAAGGGGTTAGGGGATGGATTACACACCCTTTTTGGGGCTTAAAATGCTGTAATCTGTCATTTTGCTGCATAGTAATCGATTACCCAAGCATGGTAATCGATTACCATGCAACAGGGGACGAAAAATTGGCTACTGTCTGCACTGGTAATCGATTACTGGCCTTTGGTAATCGATTACCATGTGAGGTAATCGATTACCCAAAGCTGGTAATCGATTACCAGAACAGAGGAATTGAAAAATTGGCTACTGCCTCATTTTTGACAGGTGGTAATCGATTACCACCCACTGGTAATCGATTACCACAGTGTAATTTTCGAAAATTCAGGTTTTTCTAGACTAAAGGAAAGGGGTATAACTTGATGGGTAGAACTCCGAATGATACGTGGTTTGAAACCACGCGTAGACAACGTAAAGGACTACAACTTGGTAAAATAAGAGAGTTAGATGGTGAGTTTAAATGAATCGAATAAAAAGAATGATTTATGATGTTAGAAAATGTATGATTCCGCAAATGGCATTTACAATTATAGTGTGGTTTTAATTGATTACGGAAAAAATGTTTATGTAAGAAAAGGAATATGTTAAAAGAAAAATTTGCCCGTAATTTAATTAATCTAATCACTGTGATTGTAACTGCGCTTAATATCATAATCAATGTTAACAATACCGGTGTACAACGGGCTGTTACATTTTATGGTATCAGAGCAGTTTTGTTTAGGGAACTCTGATTGTTTGTGTATGTTGTATCTTGTGTGTCATAGCTATCTGTGAACTATTTATGATTAATGTATATGTGATTCCTCAGTGTGGGTCTGATCAACTCATTCCTTTGTGTTACATGTACAGATATCATGAGTAGGGCACGAGGTCGCCGTGGGGCACGTGGTGCAGGTCCTTTGCCACCGGATCCGGTCACTGCAGCACTGAATGCTCTGCAGGCGGAAACGGCTGCAAACAGAAATATGACTGAGAACCTGATGAAAGCAAATCAGGATATGATGCAGGCCTTTATGGCTGAGTTGAGGGCGGATAGAGGTCGTCCTAGGAGGGAAGATACACCTCCGCATACGGCTACGGTGACTCCTACACCGACGCCATCTGTTACTCCTCAACAGGGGGAGAGTGGGGCTAGTCACCACACTGGTGAGGCTAGTCATCATACTACTACGGATCCTAGTTATGTTCCTGATCCGTCATCTGTTGCCCAATCTACTGGAGCTGCTGGGCAGGTGCTTGATAATGCTGACGATGAGCGTAGGCTCATATCTTTTAGGAAACATAAGCCACCCGCATTTTTGGGGTCAAGGGACCCAAAGGAGGTCACTGCTTGGTTGAGGGGTATGGACAAGATTTTTCAAGTTATGAGATGCCAAGATCCGCAGAAGTTATTGTATTCTGTTTATATGCTGGAGGGTGATGCCCAAGAGTGGTGGGACAATGTGTCTCGCCCATTTATTATTCAGGGTGAGGTTCTGACTTGGACTTTGTTTGAAGGATTATTTCATGAAGAATATTTTCCCCGCGATGTTCGGGAGGCAAAGCAAGGTGAATTTGATAATCTGGTGCAGGGAGTTATGACTGTGGATGCCTATGTGGCGAAATTTAATGAACTTGTCAAGTTTGCTAATTATGGAGGTACTTTACCTACTCCTGAATTCTTGTCAGCTAAATTTCAAAGAGGGCTGAGTGAGAAGATTGCAAAGAGAATGTCTAATACCGCGGTGAGAAACTTTGCTGATTTGGTGACCCAATGTAAGAGGGTCGAGACTGTTTATGGGAGGTATCTGAAATCTGATTCGGCAAAAGAGCAAGATGTTAAGAGGACACCTGGTCCTTCTGGTAATACTAACAGAGGAGGTTTCAATAATAATAATAGAGGTAGGGGGTTGCATGTGAGGCAGCCTCCTGGTCAGTTCAAGAGGGGTGGAAATACTGGTGGTGGTGGTGCTTCGAACAGATATTTTACCCACAATGTGGGAAGTGTGGGAAATACCACAGAGGTGTATGTGGTGCTGGTACGTCGAATTGTTTTAGATGTGGTCAGAGTGGCCACTTTGCTAGAAATTGTACATCTTCTTCGGGGCAGGCTGCGAATCTGCAGGCCTTGCCGCCAGCTACTACTACTACTGCTGCTCCTATTGCTGTTGTTCCTACTGTGGGACGAGTTTATACTACAAATGCGCAACGTACTGAGAAGGCTCCGAATTTGGTTAAAGGTATAATTTTTCTATCTAATGTTGATTTATCTGTGTTGTTTGATTCAGGAGCAACACATTCATTTGTGGCGGACTATGTGGCTAAGGCGTTGGACTTAAAGGTAACACGGATGGTTCCTCCGATGCGTATTACTACCGCTACAGGAGAGGTTAGTGAGTCATCTTGGATTTGTGAAGATGTGAAGTTTACTTATTTAGGCAGGGGTTATACCATTGATTTAATTATCTTACCCCTGGCCTCTGTCAATTTGATTTTGGGGATGGATTGGTTGTCTCGGAACTGCGCAATGATTGATTGCTGCGGAAAGAGGTTGTTGCTATCTCACGAGAGGCCGTCTGTTTGTCCGTCTCTGTATTTGTCTGTAAGTCAAACGGTGAAAGCCTTGAAGGCTGGAGATTTGGGTTATGTCTTGTTGGGCGGATTGGTGGGTGATAAAAAGGAGGAGATTTCTACTATTCCAGTTGTTAATGAGTTTGAGGATGTATTTCCGGATGAGATACCGGAATTCCCACCTGAGAGAGAGATTGAATTCTCGATTGATTTATTGCCTGGTGTGGGGCCGATCTCCTTGGCTCCATACCGGATGTCGCCACTTGAGTTGGCTGAGCTGAAGAAACACATTGAAGAATTGTCTGCGAAAAATTTTATTAGGCCGAGTGTGTCTCCGTGGGGAGCACCGGTGATATTTGTAAAGAAAAAGGATGGTAGCATGAGATTGTGCACTGACTACCGACAGCTGAATAAAGTGACTATTAAGAACCGGTACCCATTACCGCGTATTGATGATTTATTAGATCAGTTGAGGGGTGCCTGTGTATTTTCAAAGATTGATCTCCGGTCCGGATATCACCAGATTCGGATTAAACCAGAGGATGTACCTAAAACAGCTTTCCGATCCAGATATGGACATTTTGAATATCAAGTGATTCCTTTTGGGCTTACTAATTCCCCTGCGGTGTTCATGGACTATATGAACCGCATTTTCAAACCGTATTTGGACCAGTTTGTAATTGTGTTCATTGATGACATTTTGATCTATTCTAAGAGTAAAGAGGAGCACATGGACCATTTGAGGACTGTGTTGCAGGTGTTAAAAGATAAGAAGTTATATGCTAAACCGTCTAAGTGTGAATTCTGGTTGTCTGAGGTGCAATTCTTGGGTCATGTTATTTCTGCAAGTGGTGTTGCAGTGGATCCAAGCAAGATTGAAGCGGTGAGTGACTGGGAACGACCTAAGACTGTGACCGAGATCAGAAGTTTTCTGGGGCTTGCTGGCTATTATCGCCGATTTATACAGGGGTTTTCTGCAATGGTTCTACCGTTGACTCGATTGACACGAAAGGATACTCCTTTTGTGTGGACCCAGGAATGTGAGGACTGCTTTCTGCTACTGAAAGAGAAATTGACCACTGCTCCGGTGTTGACTCTACCTGATCCGGAGGGTGAGTTTGTATTATATTGTGATGCTTCTAAGAAAGGTTTAGGGAGCATGCTGATGCAGGAAGGAAAAGTGATTGCATATGCGTCTAGGCAGTTAAGGCCGCATAAAGAAAATTATCCGACGCACGACTTAGAATTGGCTGCTATTGTGTTTGCCTTGAAAATTTGGAGGCATTTTCTGTATGGGATGAAGTTTGCTGTGTTCAGCGACCATAAAAGCTTGAAATATTTATTTGATCAGAAGGAGCTGAATATGAGGCAGCGTAGATGGGTTGAATTCTTGAAAGATTATGACTTTGAGCTGAAATACCACCCGGGAAAGGCCAATGTTGTGGCAGATGCATTGAGTAGGAAGTCTGTTAACTTATCTCATATGATGATGTGGGACAATGAAGTGATTGAGCAATTCCGTGATATGAAAATAACGGATTTCTTTGCAGGAAGAATGTGTGATATGGAGTTGACTCGAATTGAAAACGAGCTGCACGAGAAAATTAAAGAGACTCAGATTCGCAATGAAAGTATTAAGTATTTGAAAGGCCAGAGTGGCATATCTGTTAATGAGCATGGATTGTTGTTATATCAGGGCAGGATTGTTGTGCCCAAGGAACTTGCAGAGGAAGTTATGACGGAGGCCCATAAGGGTCAATATGCTATCCACCCAGGTGCCACAAAAATGTACCAAGATTTGAAAGTTAAGTTCTGGTGGCCTGGTATGAAAAGGGATGTTGCCGAGTACGTGTCTAAGTGCTTGGTGTGTCAGAAAGTAAAAATAGAGCATCAGAAACCTGCTGGATTACTTCAGCCGCTGGATATACCTGAATGGAAATGGGAGAGTATTTCAATGGATTTTGTTGTTGGATTGCCGCGAACTCAAGCCGGTTATGATTCAATTTGGGTTATTGTGGACCGCCTTACGAAGTCTGCACATTTTCTACCGGTGCGAGTAGATTACACCACAGAGAAGTTGGCTACACTTTATGTAAAGGAGATTGTTAGACTCCATGGGATACCGATTAGCATTGTGAGTGATCGGGACCCGAAGTTTACCTCACGATTTTGGGGAGCTTTGCAGCAGGCTTTTGGCACTCAGCTTCGGCTGAGCACTGCTTATCACCCGCAGACGGATGGTCAGACTGAGAGGACCATACAGACACTTGAGGATATGTTGAGAGCGTGTACACTGGAACAGGGTAATACTTGGGATAAGTACTTACCACTGGTGGAGTTTTCTTATAATAACAGTTTTCATTCCAGTCTGGGTATGGCACCATATGAGGTTTTGTATGGCAGGAGGTGTCGTACGCCCACTTGTTGGACTGAGGTAGCGATAAAGAAAGATTTGTTCCGGATTTTGTGCAGGAAACAACAGTGCAAATTGAAATGATTAGAGAAAAATTGAAACAGGCACAGAATCGGCAGAAGAGCTACTATGACAATAAGCATAGACCGCTGGAATTTGAGGAAGGTGACCATGTATTTGTACGTTTGTCGCCGGTCACAGGTGTTGGCCGTGCGTTGGGTGTGAGGAAGCTGAGTCCACGATTCATTGGGCCATATCAGATTATGAAAAGAGTAGGATTGGTGGCCTATCAGCTTGCCTTACCCCCGCAGTTGTCTAATTTACATGATGTCTTTCATGTGTCGCAGTTGCGACGTTATGTTCCGGATGAGTCACATGTTGTGATGCCGGATAATATTGAAATCAGGGAGAACTTGAAGACTCCCATTGGTCCTATTGCAGTTTTGGATCGCAGTGAAAAGCGATTGAGAAGTAAAGTGATTCCCATGCTGAAGATTCAGTGGGAAGGCCGCACACCTGAGGAGGCTACTTGGGAGCGGGAGGACGAGATTCTCCGGCTGTATCCTGAGTTAGTGAGCAGGTATGATTTAATTTTGCGGACAAAATTTCAGAAAGGTGGGGTGAATATAACACCTCAAATATTTAAATGTGTATTTTAATATAATTTTGTGAAATGAAAGTTGATGGATTAGTGAAAATCCAAGGTTTATGGCCAAAAAGAGGCAAAAGGGCAAAATGGTAATTTGCCAACCGTGTGTTATGAGGCCTAAATATTGAGTTAGAGAATTCATATGACAAAAGTAATACTGGAAATGGAATCAGGGCGGAAAATTGAGTGAATAGGCAAATTTGGGAAAAATTGATGAATAGTGATTTTTAGTGTTAAAATACTGAGGTGTGAGTGTACCAATAGGTGTGAAATTTTTATCAATATTTTGGAGAAATAAAAATATGTCCTGGACTGGAAAAATATTTGGATTAAGGATTTGTGATCGGAATGTTTATCGGAGTTAAAGTTAGATCGCGTGTGGGACCCGTGTGACCGAAGTCACTTGGCCCCACCCTCTTTTTCTTCTTCTTTCCTCCTCTTTTCTTTCCTTGTGCGCGCTCCTTCCCTGCCAAGAAGAACAAAACCACCATTC
The DNA here is from genome assembly GCA_032173675.1 of Gastrolobium villosum. Taxonomy (NCBI): domain Eukaryota; kingdom Viridiplantae; phylum Streptophyta; class Magnoliopsida; order Fabales; family Fabaceae; genus Gastrolobium; species Gastrolobium villosum. Next base: position 8,200 of record JAVKPL010007595.1, read on the forward strand.
TTCACTTTTCTTCCCATTTCTTCATTTCTCCACCAAATCGCTTGATTTTGGTGTTGAAATCTATCGTAAACAACCTTCCAAAGCCATTGGTAGCACTTAGAAGCCTTGAATCCATCTCTTTGGCCGCGTTTTTGAGCAACTCAGATTCGACCCATTTGTGTTTTTGGAGATTTCTTGGAGTTTTGATCTTCAAATGGTTTAGTGAAGCCTTGGTAGTGATCATACTACACATTGTAAGTATATTTGTGGTCTTTTGATAGTTGATTTCTTAGATCTATGAATTTGTGTTCAAAGCTTTGATTTTAGATGTGTGATGATAGAGAGCCCAAATGGAAAAATTCTATTAGATGAAAAGGCCTTAGAATCATGTTTGTAAGCTAGAAATGCTATGTTAAATTTTGGTGAAAAATATAGGTTTTTAACTTAGAGAAATTTGAGGAATTTTGATGAAAAATGAGTTTTGGTGTAATTTGGATTTAATGATTGTTGTAGGGTGCCTCACACGGTTGGAATTGTGAAAAGTTGATTTGGAGCATACGTTTGGAACGGTGTTGCTCGTGTTAAGGTAAACTCTTGGAACTTGGGTTTAATCCCTAGTGAGCTCCACCACACCTAGAGGAAGGTTGTGGTTGGATTATGTAGTTATGACATGATGTGTTTGTGTGCTTGTATGCATATTGCTTGTATTGTGTGAAAATTGTGTGGTCACCGGCCAGTTGACAAGTGGAGTTTGGACATCCGCTGGATTCATCCTTGTGAGAATGCCAGTCGGGTTTTGCCGTGGAGTCGACTCTGGGAGCGGCGCCAGGATGATCCAAACGTGGGACGTCCGCCGGATAGGGCTCATGAGGAGTTCCGGTTGGGTATTGCCATGGAGTCTTCTCAACCATGGGAGAGGCGCCAGGACGGTCTCGGGAGTTATATGATGGAGTCCTTGAACATGAATCCATGAGTGGATGTTCTTGGGTGTCTCCAGGTGGATGGTGATATTGTTTTACTTGCATGCCATATTATGTCATTTTGATACATTTTAGTGAGCCATGGAGTGGAGAGAGCCTCTAGCTCCATTGGTTTACTGAGATATATCCGTATATCTCACCCCGTGTTTGGGGGACCACATTTCAGGTCACTATGAGCCGGGAGGAGCTTCGGGCAAGAAGCCCGTATAGTGGACGTTGGATTGGCATGCGGTGCATATGGATTGCATGGCTTTTTGGAGGAGTTTATGGAGTGCACATAGCATACCATTAGTATTTTGAGACTTAGGTCATGAACATATTGCATGATGTCATTTTCCATGCTTTTGTTAGTGTTCATGGTCATATGCTAAGTCTTGTTATGTTTTATTATTCATGGCTTGGATAACTGTATATTTTGAGTGAGCATGGGACTTGTCCATTGCCACATTCATAGCCTTGAAGTCTTGATGAGTAATGTTGTAAAAATGGTCCATATTTGCATGTAAATGGCCATTATTTTGAGAATGTTGTAAATGATGTTTAACTTAAGGAAATTGAATGATGGAAGGGCCTAGAGCCTACATTAGGACATGATTATGTGCTATGTGGAGTACCAAGGGGTTAGGGGATGGATTACACACCCTTTTTGGGGCTTAAAATGCTGTAATCTGTCATTTTGCTGCATAGTAATCGATTACCCAAGCATGGTAATCGATTACCATGCAACAGGGGACGAAAAATTGGCTACTGTCTGCACTGGTAATCGATTACTGGCCTTTGGTAATCGATTACCATGTGAGGTAATCGATTACCCAAAGCTGGTAATCGATTACCAGAACAGAGGAATTGAAAAATTGGCTACTGCCTCATTTTTGACAGGTGGTAATCGATTACCACCCACTGGTAATCGATTACCACAGTGTAATTTTCGAAAATTCAGGTTTTTCTAGACTAAAGGAAAGGGGTATAACTTGATGGGTAGAACTCCGAATGATACGTGGTTTGAAACCACGCGTAGACAACGTAAAGGACTACAACTTGGTAAAATAAGAGAGTTAGATGGTGAGTTTAAATGAATCGAATAAAAAGAATGATTTATGATGTTAGAAAATGTATGATTCCGCGAATGGCATTTACAATTATAGTGTGGTTTTAATTGATTACGGAAAAGTGTTTATGTAAGAAAAGGAATATGTTAAAAGAAAAATTTGCCCGTAATTTAATTAATCTAATCACTGTGATTGTAACTGCGCTTAATATCATAATTAATGTTAACAATACCGGTGTACAACGGGCTGTTACAGGACACACCTCTTGATCATTATTGCTCATTAATTCTCATCCTATTTGCATTATTCTTGTCTTCATATCATAAAATCTCTTTGAGCTTTATTCTTGTAAGAGTGTCATATATCATTGTTCTTCAACTTGTATTATTTGTACTTTGAGAGTACTTAGCCATTGTTAAACACCTTCATTTGATTTATTGAGTAGTTAGGGGAGTGAACCCTATACACTTGAAAGGTCACCAAATTCCTAAGAAAATTTGGAGTGAAAAGTTGTAAGGCATCAAGAGCCCGAATTCTTGAAAAGGTGTAGTGGTTTGTCAAGCACCCTCAAGCTTGATAGTGAGTGAACAAAATTGATCGAGCTGCTTCAGTCTGGACGTAGGTCACAGTGGTGGTGACCGAACCAGGATACATCTAGTTTGCAATTTCTCTAACCCTGATCTCTTTATTTACATATTGAAATTGCCTTTTTAGATTGTCTTTGCATACTAGCTTGTTTACTTTGCTATTCTTTTTCTTGCTCCTACGCTTAGATTATTTTCTATTAAATCGCTTTATTGAAGAAATAGTCTTTAAAACATCAAAGGAGGTACTTTGCGAAAAGATTTTGTTAAACTCAATTCACCCCCCTCTTGAGTATTGAAGCCACCTGTCCAACAGGTATTTTGTGGGCCTGGACCATGGTGGTCCTTTCCCAAAATAGAAAAAAAGGAGGGATGAAAAGGGAAAAAATCAAAAAGAAAGGAGTAGAAATGAAAGAGAATTTTCCATTAATGGTAAAGGGACCACTGAATGAGTGGTGGGCCTGAAGCATATTAAACTTTTCCGTACTTTAGATCTCTTAGCAAATAATGATCTTTATTTTCAATATGTGAATTTCTATAGGCCCAAGCACAAAGCATTAACGATAGCGTAGATGTTATAGAATTCTATGAAAGTAAATTGACAATTAGCTTGCGGAACTCATCGGATTACCTTAAAAATTTGATTAAAGGTTTGGCTCTTGCGGAACTCATTGGATTACCTTAAAAAATTGATTAAAGGTTTGGCTAATGCATAATAAATTATATTATAAATATTAGGTTTATTTATTTGTTGTAAATATTAGAAATTAGTATTTTATAAATTTATTTGTAATTATTTAGAATCCTCTAGAAGGATCTAGATTTCTCTAGGTTTTATTTTTATTCATTTTGGGCTTGGCCCATTAGGTTTTCCTGTACTCTATATATAGAGTACTCTTGTACAGTTTTATTTACAATTTCAATAATATATTTCATTACCCTTTTTCAAGTTGGTATCAGAGCTCTCGATCCTGAGGGCTCTTCTTCCGCAACTACCGCCTTTAGAGCAGAATCCTATTTGTTAGCCTCTCGCCGCCACCGGAAAATTTTTCCGGGGACCTTTTGGACCAAGAGGACCACTGTTTGACTCCATTTTTCCAGATCTATCAATCTACGGACGTCTCAAGCAGTGAGTCTTTGATCTCGTCATAAAAATTGGATCTTTTTGGCTACACGAGCCTCCTTTGATCAGATCTAATTTTTTGGTTGTTGTTTGGGACGTTCAGAGACCTCTACTTGTCATAAAAAGTTTTCTGATCTTCTTCTCATCCTCTTTCTGGATCTTTTCTCACCTCTTTGATCGGAGGTCATTTGATATTCTATTTGGTTGATCTTATCGCTGGTTGTTAACTTTTTTTATTGAAGAATGGCCGAGCGTGATAGTTCTTTGATCTTATCTGGTAAGAGCACACGTTCTATATCTCTTCTTGCTTCTTGCATTGATTTTAAAACCTCATGGATTTTGGGTTCTGGTGCAACTGATCATATGGCTTGTTGTACTGAGTTGTTTTGTTCTTATCTTCCTATTGTTGGTAGTCATACTATATCCGTAGCTGATGGATCCCGCAAATCAATTATTGGTTCTGGTAACATTCAAATTCAACCTTCCTTGTTTCTTAAAAATGTTCTTTATGTTCCTCATCTTTCTACCAATCTTATCTCCACTCAAAACTTACAACTGATTTGAATTGTTCTATAACATTTTTTCCTTCTCATTGTGTTATTCAGGATCTTACCACGAAGAAGACAATTGGAGTTGCTAATGAACAAGATGGGTTGTATCATCTCCTTCTAGACCATGCTGGAAAAAATCAGTTATTAATGACACGTTATCCTTCTACTGCAGAGTCTATGATTTGGCTCCATCACAAGCGTCTGGGGCATCCGGCATTTAGTCTTTTGAAGTCTATGCTCCCTTCTCTGTTTCTCAATAAGTCGGTTGAGACCTTTCATTGTGATGTTTGTGAATTTGCAAAACACCATCGAGTGTCATTTCCTTCTAGCACTATTAAAAGCAGGGAACCTTTTTCTCTTATCCATTCAGATATTTGGGGCCCTTCTAAAGTGCACAGTGTTTCAGGTGCAAGGTGGTTTATTTCTTTTATTGATGATTGTACTCAGGTAACATGGATATACTTGATGAAAGACAAGTCTGAAGTACCAGAAATATTTATTCGGTTTCATCACATCATTGAGACTCAGTTTGGTAAGGGTATTAAAAGACTCAGATATGATAATGGTATTGAGTACGTTAATCAACGCCTGTCACAATTCATTTCAGACAGAGGTATGATTCATGAGCTCACATGTGTTGATACCCCTCAACAAAACGGGGTTGTTGAAAGGAAAAATCGTCACCTCCTTGAAGTTGCTAGAGCACTACTTTTCCAGACATCTGTTCCTAGTTCTTATTAGGGAGAAGCAGTGTTAGCTGCAACTTTTTTTATCAACCGTTTACCTTCATGGGTCCTTAACAATATCTGTCCTATTCATTCCATGACTTCCTTCTGTTCCCATATTGCAGAGCCTTCCACCAAGAGTGTTTGGATGTGTTGCCTTTGTCCATGTTCATAAACAACATCGGAGTAAGTTGGATCCTAGGGCTCTGAAGTGTGTCTTCCTTGGTTATACCCCTTATAAAAAAGGGTACAAGTGTTATCATCCACCAAGTCGAATTTTTTTTTGTTTCTATGGATGTCACATTTCAAGAATCTGAATCTTATTTCCAGGGGGAGAATCGTTCTTCAGAAGACTCGTCCCCTTCCTTTTTTGAGCCTGGATCAGTCTTCTCTCTACCTAGTGTATCTGCTCCTCGTGTGACAGAACCTTCAAATAAACCTGAGATACGGAAAATTTTGACACCTGAATTGGTATATCAGAGGAGGAAACAACCCATACTGTCTCACCAGCAACCTCAATCGTCTGAACCACTGGTAAGTCCTGAATCTCCTGTTTCTTCCGAGTCTCCTGTTTCTCCTGAATCTCATATTTCTGATCATTATGTTAATACTTCTGATGAGTTACCAATTAAGGTTGATTCTGATAATTTGCCCATTGCTTTTAGAAAAGGAAAAAGATCTTGTCATAAGAAAACTTGTCCCTCCTGTCCCTCTTGTACTCAATATCCTATCTCCCACTTTGTTTCCTCTGCTAATCTTTCTGTGTAGTACAAAAGTTTTGTTTCAGCACTAGATTCTATTGCAATCCCAAAATCAGTAGATGAGGCCTTGCAAGATGGGAATTGGGCTCAAGCCATGCAAGAGGAGATGAACACGTTGGAGAAAAATAAAACATGGGAGGTTATTGATAGACCCAACGGAAAGAAAGCAGTAGGGTGCAAATGGGTTTATGCCCTGAAATATAATTCTAATGGAACTCTTGAAAGATACAAGGCTCGATTAGTGGCCAAAGGTTACACGCAAACCTATGGCATTGATCACGAAGAAACCTTTGCTCCAGTTGCAAAGATGAATACAGTGGGAGTCTTATTATCCCTTGCTGCCCATTCCTATTGGGATATAAATCAATTTCATGTGAAAAATGCTTTCCTTAATGGTGAGTTAGAAGAAGAAGTCTACATGGAAATTCCACCTGGTTTTGATTCTGTAAAGGGAGAAAATAAAGTTTGTAGATTAAAAAAGGCCTTGTATGGATTGAAGCAGTCACCTCATGCCTGGTTTGGAAGGTTTACTAAGATTATGATGACCTTAGGATACAGACAGAGTCAAGGAGATCACACTCTTTTCTTCAAACACTCCCATAATGGGAAGCTTACTGTGCTCCTTGTATATGTTGAGGATATTATTATCACAGGTGATGATTCTGTGGAGAAACAAATTCTGCAAACACGGCTTGCCTCTGAGTTTGAAATCAAAGACCTTGGGAAACTGAGATATTTCCCAGGGATAGAAGTAGCTCATTCAAAGAAAGAAATTTTCATCAGCCAGAGGAAATATGTTCTTGATCTTCTCAAAGAAGCAGGAAAGCTTGGGTGTAAACCCTCTAATACTCCTATTGAGTAGAATCATAAGATAGGCTATGAAGAGGAGAGTCCTCCTGTTGATAAAGGACAATATCAACGGCTAGTTGGGAAATTGATCTATCTAGCTCATACTAGACCAGACCTAGCATATACCATTAGTGTTGTTAGTCAGTTTATGCACGATCCAAAGGAGAAACACATGCAGGCAATAGAGAGAATTCTTAAGTATCTTAAAGATATTCCTGGTAAAGGATTGTTGTTCCGACGGGATGACAATCTATCTTTAGAAGTCTACACTGATGCTGATTATGCTGGATCTGTGACTGACCGTCGTTCTACTACTGGTTATTGCATGAACCCGGGCAACGAACCCGGATACTCCTTCCGTGTCCTTCATCTTCATTCCCTCCAACTCGGCACGAAGGGTTTGAAGCCGAACTTGTTTAACCCGGTTAGCTCCTCTATAGACATTTGCCAAGATGTCCCAGGCTGCCTTTGAGGTCTCACAATTTGCTATCTTCTCGAATCCGGATCCGTCTACAGCTCGGAAGAGCATGAATAACGCCAACTTGTCTTTTGCACGTGTCTCTTTCAACGCTTTGGTTTGAGCCGCCGAATGGCCTCCAGTGTCCTGTGGTTCTACAAAACCTGCTTGAACATTCTCCCAAGCGTCCTGGGATCCGAGAAGAGCCTTCATCTGGATGCTCCAATTCTCGTAGTTCTTCTTCGTCAACTTAGGTAGTGCCATATCACTCCCCCTCTCCATAGCTCTGATACCAATTTGTGGTATCACTATAATGTAGAACTTAAAATAAAAACAACTATTTTCTTGTGGAGAAGACAAAACTTGTATTTCTCTTCTTTTTGTGATATGTTGCTTACAATATAGATTAGTTTATATAGGCACTAGATTGCCTTTTCATGAACCAAACATTAAAATAGCCATAAACCACAAAACTAAACTTCCAACTCTTGGCCTTTCACTTTCTCACAACTCTTGGTCTTTCACTTTCTTACAACTCTTGGCCTTTCACTTTCTTACAACTCTTGGCCTTTCACTTTCTTACAACTCTTGGCCTTTCACTTACCTATACACATGACTTCTTAATTAAGACTATTAAATATAAAACTAAAAAAACATTTAAAGTTTATTCAACACTTTCTTTCTGCTTTCCTTCAGGTCGCATTTGACAGGCTCGCTTCTCCTGAAGTTGTCGACTACTTTCGCGGAAAAAAACTCAATGAGAAGCTGCTGAACAGGTTCAACAGCAAGCTGCTTTACATCAACGCTGTGCTTGATGATGCAGAACAAAAGCAGATCAGAAACCGACATGTGAAAACCTGGCTTGATAAGGTCAAAGATGCTGTGTTTGAAGCTGAGGATTTGGTCGATGAAATAGATACTCAAGTCACCAAATGCAAGCTGGAAGCCGAGTCTCAGATCAATACTAGCAAGGTATGGAATTTCTTCAGTGGTGTTTCTGTTAGTTCATTTGACAAGGAAATTGAATCGAGGATGAAACAAGTCCTTGACAACCTAGAATATCTTGCAAGCCAAAAGGATATACTAGGTTTGAAAGAAGCTAGTGGTTTTGGTCTTGGTCTTGGATCAGGAAGTCAAGTCTCACCAACTTTGCCAACATCATCTTTGCTAGGTGAAACTGTTGTATATGGTAGAGATGATGACAAAGATATTATCTTTAATTGGCTGACTTCTCATGCTCAGAATGATAACAAGCTATCCATAATTTCTATAGTGGGTATGGGCGGGATGGGTAAGACCACACTTGCCCAACATTTATACAATGACCAAAGGATGGATGGTGAATTTCAGGTCAAGGCTTGGATCTGCGTTTCTGATGAATTTGATGTTTTTAAGTTGACAAGAGCTATTCTTGAGGCAATCATTGGATCAACTAATGATAGCAGAGAATTGAATATGCTTCAAGAAAGATTGAAGGAAAAATTAAGACTAAAAAAATTTCTTCTGGTTTTGGATAACGTCTGGAACGAAAACCGTATGCAATGGGAAGCTTTGCAAACTCCTCTTAATTACGGGGCCCAGGGAAGCAAAATTCTTGTGACCACACGCAGTAAGAAAGTTGCTTCAGCTATGCGATTAGACAAAACGCATAGCCTCGAGCAATTACAAAAAAAACATTGTTGGCAATTGTTTGCTAAACATGCATTCCAAGATGAAAATACTCAGTTAAGTCCTGAGTTGAAGGAGATTGGCACAAAAATAATTGAAAAATGCGAAGGATTGCCTCTGGCCTTGAAAACAATTGGAAGTCTCTTATATGGAAAATCATCAATTTTGGAATGGAAAAGTATACAAACAAGCGAGATATGGGATTTACCAGAAGAGGATAGCAATATTATCCCTGCTTTGATACTGAGCTATCACCACCTTCCTTCTCATCTGAAGAGATGCTTTGCTTATTGTGCCTTATTCCCCAAAGATCATAGATTTGAAAAGAAGTATTTGATTCAATTATGGATGGCTGAAATTTTTTTGCAATGTCCTAAACAAGGTAAGAGCATGGAAGAAGTTGGTGACCAGTACTTCGATGATTTATTATCAAGGTGTCTTTTTCAAAGATCAAGGGGGGATGAAATGCTTTTTCTCATGCATGACCTTCTCAATGACTTGGCCAAATATGTAAGCGGGGATTTTTGTTTCAGGTTGGAAGTTAAGGAAGCACAAAATATATCAAAAATGACTCGTCATTTCTCGTTAGTAACTCAACATTTCTCTTGTTTTGAAGTGCCTGAGAGTTTATGTGATGCTAACAGATTACGTACATTTCTCCCATTGAGTGAAATTTCCGAAGACAGATCTGTTTAGTTTTGGGAGTCTAGCATGTGGGTGCATAACTTGCTCTCCAAGTTGAAGTTCTTACGTGTCTTTTCTTTGCGTGGTAATAAAAATGTAAAAGAGTTGCCTGATTTTATAGGCAATCTTAAACAACTCCGTTATTTGGACCTTTCGCTTACTGCAATCAGAAAGCTACCTGATTCGATATGTTTGCTCTACAACTTACAAAACTGAAGTTATTATCTTGTCACAATTTGGAAGAGTTGCCCTTGAATTTGCACAAGCTCACAAATTTGCGTCATCTTGATCTTAGAGCTATTGGAGTGAGAAAGATGCCACCGCATTTGGGGAAATTAAAGAATCTTCAAGTATTGTCTACATTTTATGTGGGCAAAGGTAGCAAGTCCGATATGGAGCAATTAGGAGAACTCAATCTCCACGGAGCACTCTCAATTTTTGAGTTGCAGAATATTGTTAATCCCTCGGATGCATTAGCAGCGAATTTGTTAAATAAAATACACCTTGTGTATCTATGTTTAGCATGGAGTGACAGCCATGATGATTCACAGAAAGAAAGGGAAGTACTTGAGAAGCTACAACCTTCCAAACACTTGAAAGAGTTGTCCCTGACGAACTACGGTGGTACACGATTTGCAGATTGGTTTGGAGATAACTCATTATGCAATGTGGTGTCCTTAAAGTTGATTGACTGTAAAAGTAGTATCTTGCTGCCTCCCCTTGGACTTTTGCCATCTCTCAAGAATCTATCAATTGAGGGGCTCCATGGGATAGTGGTTGTTGATGCTGAATTTTATGGGAGTAGCTCTTCTTCTACTGTTTCATTTCAATCCCTCGAAACCTTAAGCTTCCAGGCTATGAAGGGATGGGAAAAATGGGAATGTAAAATTTTGACTAGTGCTTTTCCACGTCTTCGAGAGCTTTGTATAAAATATTGTCCCAAGCTGAAAGGGCACTTGCCGGAGCAACTTCTTTGTTTAATGAAATTAGTTATTCATGAATGCCGACAGCTTGAGGCCTCTGTTCCCTGGGCTCCAACCATTGAAGAATTAGATCTAGAGCATTGTGGAAAGGTGCAACTTGATTATCATCCATCTACTTTGAAAAGTTTCACGATTGTTGGACAGTGCATGGAAGGATCTTCGCTTGAAAGGATTGGGTACAACAGTCTTGAAATGTTGAACATTGAGGATTGCCCAAATATGAATATTCCCATAAACCATTGCTACAATTTCCTTGTACAATTGTGGATCAAGAGTAGCTGTGAATCTCTGAGGACCTTTCCGCTGGATTTCTTTCCAAAACTCCGTTCACTCTGTTTATCCGGTTGTATTAATCTTGAAATGGTTTCACGGGAGGAGCATGGTGATAATCTCACATCTCTTGAAGAATTGGAGAATTTTACTCATCTCTTACTCCTTGATATAATGGATTGTCCGCAACTTGAGTCGTTCTGTGGTGAAGGTTTGCCATCAAACCTAAGACATCTGTCTCTCTTCAATTGCTCCGAGTTTATGGGCTCACTGAAATGGGCTTTGAGAACCAACACTTCTCTAGTTCACTTGCAACTTCAAAAAGTGGATGTGGAGTCTTTTCCTGATCAAGGGTTGCTGCCTGTCTCTCTTAATCGTCTATATATCATTGATTGTCAAGATCTTAAAAAACTGGACCACAATGGTCTCTGCAACCTCTCCTCTCTTACTAAATTGTATCTGCGAAACTGCCCCAGACTCCAATGCTTACCAGTGGAAGGTCTGCCCAAATCCATTTCATCTCTAACCATTAGTGGCAATTGTCCGTTGCTCAAACAGCGTTGCCAGAAACCCGATGGTCAAGATTGCGAGAAAATTACCCACATTAAACACGTAGATTTATCTTAATCAGGTACCTACTTATTAATATATGTTGAACCAGGATGGCTTAATCTTATATAGATGAGATGACTCGAAATAATATTCTATCAAGTTTCATATATGTTGTTGATACATCTCAACTAATGCGAAGATAGATTTAAGTTAGAATAGTATTTACTTTAGCTTGTATCTTCATCCACTTTCTTCAAACATCAGTTTTTCTTTTTATATTTGGTTTTATGTGCAACAATTTCTATTATTATCATTATGCCGCTGTTGAAGATGAAATTCCAACCAAATATGCTGCTTATATCATATTATTATCATTTTAAAGTATATTGGCCAACAATCTGAAGAGTTGATTTCTTAAGAATTAATTGTTGTTTTATTCTTCTCATGTTACAAAGGTTTAATTTAGTTAACAATTGACTTAACCATCAATTTTACTTGTAAATGCATATTTAGCAAGATGGAATTTAATTTGTCGCATCATGAAAAATGCCCACAGCATAGAGGAACTGTGTTCCTCAATGTGAGAATAAACTCAGCTCTGTCAATGTTGATAGGTACCCATTTGATTTTGACAATACAGGTTGCAAGGACAATCTGGTGAAACTTTGATATGCTGAAACGGGGAGAGAACTTTGCTCATTGTAAGTATAAACTTAAGTATTGATTTCTACTGTTTCATTTTACAGTTCGTTTTGCATATTAATACTGGTGTCATGTCATGTAGCCATGGCCACAAAAATACTGTGCTGAGTGTCAAATGGAAACAAAATGGCAACTGGGTGTTAACAGCTCTTCTACAGCCATTCAACAGAAACCATGCGGACTGAATGCTCAGCAGATCCCACAACATCAACACCAGGCACTACCATAACATATTAGCAATTGAGCTCCTGCATCACACTCTCAAATGCCTCAATAAATAAAAGAAATTGTTTTCTTTGTATCCTAGTTGTTTCCTGTTCCTTCTCTTTTTGCTTCTCCCCCTTCCTATTAGTACCATGTTTTGATATGTCATTGTAAGAAATCGCTTACTATATGTCTTGTTTGTAATTTGTATTATCCTCTTTGGATGTGATGCTGATTTCAAATTTCAGTTAAGGCTTGCAATAAGCCAGACGTAAGTAACACTCTGTATCATTCATTGTTAAAGTTCCATGTCAGATAAAATGTTTGCTAAACGAGGGTGAACAAGAATATTTTCTATGTTAACTCTATTCTCTATGCTTATGCTAATGCTAAATAATCATTTAATGAATTTTCCTAGGTCAACGGTTACAGTGGTTGAAAAAATATATGTTATAATGCTTTAAAGCATATACATTATTGCTCACCGAATGTTTTTAAGCATTTTGTTTCTTTGCAAGCTCTGTTGCTGTAAGACTGCTGCAAACGGATCATGAGAGTAAGATGCCATATACAAACACATAACATGACAGGGCTTAAGCTACATGGCTCAGCTATCTGGTCCGAGGTTAAAATAATAATAATAATAAATAACAAAATAAAAAAAAATAAAAAAATTAGCCGCAGGTTTCACTGATTGGTTGTTGAGCTCAACCCTTATCTTCTTGAATTGAAATATTTTAAGATATTTGGAACTAGGCAACGAAAATTTCACCAATGTTAAAGTCCCAACTTTGGTAGGTTCAGTTGGTCTTAATCTGTCTTACTCATTCTTGAAGGAATATTTAGATATGCTGATAATTAAGCCACACATTCATTAGAAATGGAATAAGGAAAAACAGTAAAAGTGAAAGGTCTCATAATTAATTTTATCTAATGTTTACCAAAATATACATATAAAAGTATATGGGATCCATGTGAACTCATGTGAAAAGAAGAAAGAGAAAAAAATGGGTTTCATACACTTTTAGATGTGTATTTTGTGAACATTAGATGAAATTATCTAAAATAACTTTAAAAAATTTAAACCCTTCAATAATTTAAATTTTTTTATGAAAATTTCTCCACTTATTCATCAATTATTCGACTATTCAGATCGACTAAATTTTTTGTATGTACGATTCTTCATCTGAATCTTGGTAACACATCACAGCATGGAGCAAACTTATAGTGGTCCGGGACCACAAAGTATTGGGTGGGACTGAGGTGAGAGAAAGAGAGAAAAAGTTGAGAAGAGAGAAGAGAGAAAAGAAAAGAAAAAAAATAAAAATAATACAGGTGTCAATTTTTGAGTGGAATGACCACGGTGGTCATGGAGCATATTAAAAAATTCTCACACCATGCTGTTAATGGGGGGACCCATTGCTGAGGTTGCACGGGAAACCTTTGCAATTTATGTATTTTAGGAGAAGGTATTGTGGAACCAATGCACTCAACGAAAAGAACATAAAGGTTCAACGATTTTGATGATAACAAACAAGCATGGAAAGAAAGTCTCATCGTGCAATTATCAAAAAGGAGTCCAAACAAGATCTAGACTCAAGCTTCAAGAGAAGTCTCTAAGTCTAAACTCAAAATAATATATAGGACTTAGGATTATTTGTAAGATGATTCCTTACATGAACAAAGCTCATAGTATTTTTAAAGTACATGCATTAAATCATCAATCAACATTGAAATACATTTCTAAACATGAAAATATACTTTCAATATTCATAAACTGTTTAAACATCATTTTGAAACTGTCTTTAAATCAAGAGAAAACCATGTAAGGGTGAAATCCAACCTGTTGACAGGTTGGTAATCGATTACCAAACTATGGTAATCGATTACCCTTCATGGTAATCGATTACCCACTGTACAGAGACAAAAATAACGGCTATAAAACGGCTAGTTTGCGAAAATGGATAAGAAATAGACCTTGGGGGCCCTCTATAAATAGAGGCTACTGTTCCCATTGATGGGACATATAACACCTCAAATATTTAAATGTGTATTTTAATATTATATTGTGAAATGAAAGTTGGTGGATTAGTGAAAATCCAAGGATTATGGCCAAAATGGGCAAAAGGGCAAAATGGTAATTTGCCAACCGTTTGTTCTGAGGCCTAAATATTGAGTTAGAGAATTCATATGACAAAAATAATACTGGAAATGGAATCAGGGCGGAAAATTGAGTGAATAGGCAAATTTGGGAAAAATTGATGAATAGTGATTTTTAGTGTTAAAATACTGAGGTGTGAGTGTACCAATAGGTGTGAAATTTTTATCAATATTTTGGAGAAATAAAAATATGTCCTGGACTGGAAAAATATTTGGATTAAGGATTTGTGATCGGAATGTTTATCGGAGTTAAAGTTAGATCGCGTGTGGGACCCGTGTGACCGAAGTCACTTGGCCCCACCCTCTTTTTCTTCTTCTTTCCTCCTCTTTTCTTTCCTTGTGCGCGCTCCTTCCCTGCCAAGAAGAACAAAACCACCATTCTTCACTTTTCTTCCCATTTCTTCATTTCTCCACCAAATCGCTTGATTTTGGTGTTGAAATCTATCGTAAACAACCTTCCAAAGCCATTGGTAGCACTTAGAAGCCTTGAATCCATCTCTTTGGCCGCGTTTTTGAGCAACTCAGATTCGACCCATTTGTGTTTTTGGAGATTTCTTGGAGTTTTGATCTTCAAATGGTTTAGTGAAGCCTTGGTAGTGATCATACTACACATTGTAAGTATATTTGTGGTCTTTTGATAGTTGATTTCTTAAATCTATGAATTTGTGTTCAAAGCTTTGATTTTAGATGTGTGATGATAGAGAGCCCAAATGGAAAAATGCTATTAGATGAAAAGGCCTTAGAATCATGTTTGTAAGCTAGAAATGCTATGTTAAATTTTGGTGAAAAATATAGGTTTTTAACTTAGAGAAATTTGAGGAATTTTGATGAAAAATGAGTTTTGGTGTAATTTGGATTTAATGATTGTTGTAGGGTGCCTCACACGGTTGGAATTGTGAAAAGTTGATTTGGAGCATACGTTTGGAACGGTGTTGCTCGTGTTAAGGTAAACTCTTGGAACTTGGGTTTAATCCCTAGTGAGCTCCACCACACCTAGAGGAAGGTTGTGGTTGGATTATGTAGTTATGACATGATGTGTTTGTGTGCTTGTATGCATATTGCTTGTATTGTGTGAAAATTGTGTGGTCACTGGCCAGTTGACAAGTGGAGTTTGGACATCCGCTGGATTCATCCTTGTGAGAATGCCAGTCGGGTTTTGCCGTGGAGTCGACTCTGGGAGCGGCGCCAGGATGATCCAAACGTGGGACGTCCGCCGGATAGGGCTCATGAGGAGTTCCGGTTGGGTATTGCCATGGAGTCTTCTCAACCATGGGAGAGGCGCCAGGACGGTCTCGGGAGTTATATGATGGAGTCCTTGAACATGAATCCATGAGTGGATGTTCTTGGGTGTCTCCAGGTGGATGGTGATATTGTTTTACTTGCATGCCATATTATGTCATTTTGATACATTTTAGTGAGCCATGGAGTGGAGAGAGCCTCTAGCTCCATTGGTTTACTGAGATATATCCGTATATCTCACCCCGTGTTTGGGGGACCACATTTCAGGTCACTATGAGCCGGGAGGAGCTTCGGGCAAGAAGCCCGTATAGTGGACGTTGGATTGGCATGCGGTGCATATGGATTGCATGGCTTTTTGGAGGAGTTTATGGAGTGCACATAGCATACCATTAGTATTTTGAGACTTAGGTCATGAACATATTGCATGATGTCATTTTCCATGCTTTTGTTAGTGTTCATGGTCATATGCTAAGTCTTGTTATGTTTTATTATTCATGGCTTGGATAACTGTATATTTTGAGTGAGCATGAGACTTGTCCATTGCCACATTCATAGCCTTGAAGTCTTGATGAGTAATGTTGTAAAAATGGTCCATATTTGCATGTAAATGGCCATTATTTTGAGAATGTTGTAAATGATGTTTAACTTAAGGAAATTGAATGATGGAAGGGCCTAGAGCCTACATTAGGACATGATTATGTGCTATGTGGAGTACCAAGGGGTTAGGGGATGGATTACACACCCTTTTTGGGGCTTAAAATGCTGTAATCTGTCATTTTGCTGCATAGTACTCGATTACCCAAGGCATGGTAATCGATTACCATGCAACAGGGGACGAAAAATTGGCTACTGTCTGCACTGGTAATCGATTACTGGCCTTTGGTAATCGATTACCATGTGAGGTAATCGATTACCCAAAGCTGGTAATCGATTACCAGAACAGAGGAATTGAAAAATTGGCTACTGCCTCATTTTTGACAGGTGGTAATCGATTACCACCCACTGGTAATCGATTACCACAGTGTAATTTTCGAAAATTCAGGTTTTTCTAGACTAAAGGAAAGGGGTATAACTTGATGGGTAGAACTCCGAATGATACGTGGTTTGAAACCACGCGTAGACAACGTAAAGGACTACAACTTGGTAAAATAAGAGAGTTAGATGGTGAGTTTAAATGAATCGAATAAAAAGAATGATTTATGATGTTAGAAAATGTATGATTCCGCAAATGGCATTTACAATTATAGTGTGGTTTTAATTGATTACGGAAAAAATGTTTATGTAAGGAAAGGAATATGTTAAAAGAAAAATTTGCCCGTAATTTAATTAATCTAATCACTGTGATTGTAACTGCGCTTAATATCATAATCAATGTTAACAATACCGGTGTACAACGGGCTGTTACATTTTATGGTATCAGAGCAGTTTTGTTTAGGGAACTCTGATTGTTTGTGTATGTTGTATCTTGTGTGTCATAGCTATCTGTGAACTATTTATGATTAATGTATATGTGATTCCTCAGTGTGGGTCTGATCAACTCATTCCTTTGTGTTACATGTACAGATATCATGAGTAGGGCACGAGGTCGCCGTGGGGCACGTGGTGCAGGTCCTTTGCCACCGGATCCGGTCACTGCAGCACTGAATGCTCTGCAGGCGGAAACGGCTGCAAACAGAAATATGACTGAGAACCTGATGAAAGCAAATCAGGATATGATGCAGGCCTTTATGGCTGAGTTGAGGGCGGATAGAGGTCGTCCTAGGAGGGAAGATACACCTCCGCATACGGCTACGGTGACTCCTACACCGACGCCATCTGTTACTCCTCAACAGGGGGAGAGTGGGGCTAGTCACCACACTGGTGAGGCTAGTCATCATACTACTACGGATCCTAGTTATGTTCCTGATCCGTCATCTGTTGCCCAATCTACTGGAGCTGCTGGGCAGGTGCTTGATAATGCTGACGATGAGCGTAGGCTCATATCTTTTAGGAAACATAAGCCACCCGCATTTTTGGGGTCAAGGGACCCAAAGGAGGTCACTGCTTGGTTGAGGGGTATGGACAAGATTTTTCAAGTTATGAGATGCCAAGATCCGCAGAAGTTATTGTATTCTGTTTATATGCTGGAGGGTGATGCCCAAGAGTGGTGGGACAATGTGTCTCGCCCATTTATTATTCAGGGTGAGGTTCTGACTTGGACTTTGTTTGAAGGATTATTTCATGAAGAATATTTTCCCCGCGATGTTCGGGAGGCAAAGCAAGGTGAATTTGATAATCTGGTGCAGGGAGTTATGACTGTGGATGCCTATGTGGCGAAATTTAATGAACTTGTCAAGTTTGCTAATTATGGAGGTACTTTACCTACTCCTGAATTCTTGTCAGCTAAATTTCAAAGAGGGCTGAGTGAGAAGATTGCAAAGAGAATGTCTAATACCGCGGTGAGAAACTTTGCTGATTTGGTGACCCAATGTAAGAGGGTCGAGACTGTTTATGGGAGGTATCTGAAATCTGATTCGGCAAAAGAGCAAGATGTTAAGAGGACACCTGGTCCTTCTGGTAATACTAACAGAGGAGGTTTCAATAATAATAATAGAGGTAGGGGGTTGCATGTGAGGCAGCCTCCTGGTCAGTTCAAGAGGGGTGGAAATACTGGTGGTGGTGGTGCTTCGAACAGATATTTTACCCCACAATGTGGGAAGTGTGGGAAATACCACAGAGGTGTATGTGGTGCTGGTACGTCGAATTGTTTTAGATGTGGTCAGAGTGGCCACTTTGCTAGAAATTGTACATCTTCTTCGGGGCAGGCTGCGAATCTGCAGGCCTTGCCGCCAGCTACTACTACTACTGCTGCTCCTATTGCTGTTGTTCCTACTGTGGGACGAGTTTATACTACAAATGCGCAACGTACTGAGAAGGCTCCGAATTTGGTTAAAGGTATAATTTTTCTATCTAATGTTGATTTATCTGTGTTGTTTGATTCAGGAGCAACACATTCATTTGTGGCGGACTATGTGGCTAAGGCGTTGGACTTAAAGGTAACACGGATGGTTCCTCCGATGCGTATTACTACCGCTACAGGAGAGGTTAGTGAGTCATCTTGGATTTGTGAAGATGTGAAGTTTACTTATTTAGGCAGGGGTTATACCATTGATTTAATTATCTTACCCCTGGCCTCTGTCAATTTGATTTTGGGGATGGATTGGTTGTCTCGGAACTGCGCAATGATTGATTGCTGCGGAAAGAGGTTGTTGCTATCTCACGAGAGGCCGTCTGTTTGTCCGTCTCTGTATTTGTCTGTAAGTCAAACGGTGAAAGCCTTGAAGGCTGGAGATTTGGGTTATGTCTTGTTGGGCGGATTGGTGGGTGATAAAAAGGAGGAGATTTCTACTATTCCAGTTGTTAATGAGTTTGAGGATGTATTTCCGGATGAGATACCGGAATTCCCACCTGAGAGAGAGATTGAATTCTCGATTGATTTATTGCCTGGTGTGGGGCCGATCTCCTTGGCTCCATACCGGATGTCGCCACTTGAGTTGGCTGAGCTGAAGAAACACATTGAAGAATTGTCTGCGAAAAATTTTATTAGGCCGAGTGTGTCTCCGTGGGGAGCACCGGTGATATTTGTAAAGAAAAAGGATGGTAGCATGAGATTGTGCACTGACTACCGACAGCTGAATAAAGTGACTATTAAGAACCGGTACCCATTACCGCGTATTGATGATTTATTAGATCAGTTGAGGGGTGCCTGTGTATTTTCAAAGATTGATCTCCGGTCCGGATATCACCAGATTCGGATTAAACCAGAGGATGTACCTAAAACAGCTTTCCGATCCAGATATGGACATTTTGAATATCAAGTGATTCCTTTTGGGCTTACTAATTCCCCTGCGGTGTTCATGGACTATATGAACCGCATTTTCAAACCGTATTTGGACCAGTTTGTAATTGTGTTCATTGATGACATTTTGATCTATTCTAAGAGTAAAGAGGAGCACATGGACCATTTGAGGACTGTGTTGCAGGTGTTAAAAGATAAGAAGTTATATGCTAAACCGTCTAAGTGTGAATTCTGGTTGTCTGAGGTGCAATTCTTGGGTCATGTTATTTCTGCAAGTGGTGTTGCAGTGGATCCAAGCAAGTTTGAAGCGGTGAGTGACTGGGAACGACCTAAGACTGTGACCGAGATCAGAAGTTTTCTGGGGCTTGCTGGCTATTATCGCCGATTTATACAGGGGTTTTCTGCAATGGTTCTACCGTTGACTCGATTGACACGAAAGGATACTCCTTTTGTGTGGACCCAGGAATGTGAGGACTGCTTTCTGCTACTGAAAGAGAAATTGACCACTGCTCCGGTGTTGACTCTACCTGATCCGGAGGGTGAGTTTGTATTATATTGTGATGCTTCTAAGAAAGGTTTAGGGAGCATGCTGATGCAGGAAGGAAAAGTGATTGCATATGCGTCTAGGCAGTTAAGGCCGCATGAAGAAAATTATCCGACGCACGACTTAGAATTGGCTGCTATTGTGTTTGCCTTGAAAATTTGGAGGCATTTTCTGTATGGGATGAAGTTTGCTGTGTTCAGCGACCATAAAAGCTTGAAATATTTATTTGATCAGAAGGAGCTGAATATGAGGCAGCGTAGATGGGTTGAATTCTTGAAAGATTATGACTTTGAGCTGAAATACCACCCGGGAAAGGCCAATGTTGTGGCAGATGCATTGAGTAGGAAGTCTGTTAACTTATCTCATATGATGATGTGGGACAATGAAGTGATTGAGCAATTCCGTGATATGAAAATAACGGATTTCTTTGCAGGAAGAATGTGTGATATGGAGTTGACTCGAATTGAAAACGAGCTGCACGAGAAAATTAAAGAGACTCAGATTCGCAATGAAAGTATTAAGTATTTGAAAGGCCAGAGTGGCATATCTGTTAATGAGCATGGATTGTTGTTATATCAGGGCAGGATTGTTGTGCCCAAGGAACTTGCAGAGGAAGTTATGACGGAGGCCCATAAGGGTCAATATGCTATCCACCCAGGTGCCACAAAAATGTACCAAGATTTGAAAGTTAAGTTCTGGTGGCCTGGTATGAAAAGGGATGTTGCCGAGTACGTGTCTAAGTGCTTGGTGTGTCAGAAAGTAAAAATAGAGCATCAGAAACCTGCTGGATTACTTCAGCCGCTGGATATACCTGAATGGAAATGGGAGAGTATTTCAATGGATTTTGTTGTTGGATTGCCGCGAACTCAAGCCGGTTATGATTCAATTTGGGTTATTGTGGACCGCCTTACGAAGTCTGCAAATATTCTACCGGTGCGAGGCATCACACCACAGAGAAGTTGGCTACACTTTATGTAAAGGAGATTGTTAGACTCCATGGGATACCGATTAGCATTGTGAGTGATCGGGACCCGAAGTTTACCTCACGATTTTGGGGAGCTTTGCAGCAGGCTTTTGGCACTCAGCTTCGGCTGAGCACTGCTTATCACCCGCAGACTGATGGTCAGACTGAGAGGACCATACAGACACTTGAGGATATGTTGAGAGCGTGTACACTGGAACAGGGTAATACTTGGGATGAGTACTTACCCACTGGTGGAGTTTTCTTATAATAACAGTTTTCATTCCAGTCTGGGTATGGCACCATATGAGGTTTTGTATGGCAGGAGGTGTCGTACGCCCACTTGTTGGACTGAGGTAGCGATAAAGAAAGATTTGTTCCGGATTTTGTGCAGGAAACAACAGTGCAAATTGAAATGATTAGAGAAAAATTGAAACAGGCACAGAATCGGCAGAAGAGCTACTATGTCAATAAGCATAGACCGCTGGATTTTGAGGAAGGTGACCATGTATTTGTACGTTTGTCGCCGGTCACAGGTGTTGGCCGTGCGTTGGGTGTGAGGAAGCTGAGTCCACGATTCATTGGGCCATATCAGATTATGAAAAGAGTAGGATTGGTGGCCTATCAGCTTGCCTTACCCCCACAGTTGTCTAATTTACATGATGTCTTTCATGTGTCGCAGTTGCGACGTTATGTTCCTGATGAATCACATGTTGTGATGCCGGATAATATTGAAATCAGGGAGAACTTGAAGACTCCCATTGGTCCTATTGCAGTTTTGGATCGCAGTGAAAAGCGATTGTGATGTAAAGTGATTCCCATGCTGAAGATTCAGTGGGAAGGCCGCACACCTGAGGTAGGCTACTCTGGGAGCGGGAGGACGAGATTCTCCGGCTGTATCCTGAGTTAATAGTAGGTATGATTTAATTTTGCGGACAAAATTTCAGAAAAGGTGGGGTGAATATAACACCTCAAATATTTAAATGTATATTTTAATAATAATATTGTAAAATGAAAGTTGATGGATTAGTGAAAATCCAAGGTTTATGGCCAAAAAAGAGGCAAAGGGCAAAATGGGTAATTGTGCCAACCTGTGTGTCATGAGGCCTAAATATTGAGTTAGAGATTTCAAATGACAAAAGTAATACTGGAAATGGAATCAGGGCGGAAAATTGAGTGAATAGGCAAATTTGGGAAAAATTGATGAATAGTGATTTTTAGTGTTAAAATACTGAGGTGTGAGTGTACCAATAGGTGTGAAATTTTTATCAATATTTTGGAGAAATAAAAATATGTCCTGTACTGGAAAAATATTTGGATTAAGGATTTGTGATCGGAATGTTTATCGGAGTTAAAGTTAGATCGCGTGTGGGACCCGTGTGACCGAAGTCACTTGGCCCCACCCTCTTTTTCTTCTTCTTTCCTCCTCTTTTCTTTCCTTGTGCGCGCTCCTTCCCGTCTGCCAAGCAGAACAAAACCACCATTCTTCACTTTTCTTCCCATTTCTTCTATTTCTCCACCAAATCGCTTGATTTTGGTGTTGAAATCTATCGTAAACAACCTTCCAAAGCCATTGGTAGCACTTATAGTCTA
>JAVKPL010007596.1:0-30522 GCA_032173675.1 Gastrolobium villosum
ATATGTTATGTAGCACTTGGTTCAGTTGGTGTTTGCTGAGGAATAGGCTAGTGGCGTATAGACGACAAGCGGCCGTTGCTTAAAGAAGCAAAAAGGACAAAACAAAGACACCATGGCTATATTCAATATAAACTGTTTATATGTATGTATGATTAGAACGTCTAGTATGCATAAATTGGGCGAATCGCGTTTGTATGGTTACTATGTTTTTATCAGAATAACGACTAGTGTATACCGATAGATGTTTGACATAGGTAACGACTAGCATGATAACTTACAATATGCGTTTGATGGGACCTAATTAACCCCAAGATAAAAGGAACCCTTAAAAGGAATAAATAATTAAGCATATATGATTATCTCCCCACCAATGCTACTCAAAACTCTTCTACGTAGTGGTGCTCCACAACTCAGTTGGGACCCACTATTTCGTTGGGCTAGAGTAGTGTTTGAAGTGTAAGACACTTAGGGTGCTGGTTTAATGCTTAACTAAGTTGCAGGCACACGGATATGTTGCAGGCTAGGGTAATGTGCTTAGGGTAATGGTGCTAGGTTGGTTGCATGAGATGCACCAATAAGTGACAAAGAGTTGTCAACCTAAAGTTAAGAGAGGGTATGAGATACTGTTGATAAAGATCAACCCTTTATTTAAATTAATCTTGCGGTCTCAGACGGAGGTTAAAATAAATAATCGCACTCTTAAACCCACTAAGGTAAAATCTAAAGTAGATTAACCCTAAGTCAAAAGGAAGGGTCATTGACTTAGATAAAATAGTGGGAGGGGCAAATTATTTCAAGTCTTTAATAATTTGCTTTTAACTACATAACCGTATATTAACTAAAACTATCTTTACATCCTTTTCAGCTTATAGTATGACTAATCCACTGTCACTGCGTTCAATACTCGATACGAATAAACTGACCGGTTCGAATTTTATGGACTGGTATCGGAACCTAAGAATAGTTCTAAGGGCCGAAAAGATTGCCTACGTTTTAGATGCTGTAATACCCGTAGCTCCACGGGAAGGGGAAGAAGGGTTTGCGGAATTTGATTTCGTAACCCATCAACAGCACTTGGATGACAATGTGATGGCAGTATGCATCATGTTGGCATCCATGTCGCCTGAACTGCAAAAGCAGCATGAGCATATGGATGCTCCCTCTATTATCGTACATCTCAAGGAGTTGTATGATATTAAAGGCAGGCATGAGAGGTATCAGGCCTCAAGAGAACTGTTCTCTTGTAGGATGACTGAGAGCATGTCTGTTGCCAGCCATGTTCTCAAGATGATCGGGCTGATTGAAAGCTAGGAAACCTAGGCTTCATCATGGATGCCGAAGCTAAGTAATGACTAGTCCTCACCTCACTTCCACCTTCCTTCAGTCAATTCATCATGAATTACAACATGCATGGGATGCAAGTGAGCTTGCCTGAGTTGTTAAGCATGTTAACAACAGCTGAAGTGTCTATCAAGAAGAATAGGACACAGGCTCTTTTGATTGGTGGGCCTAGCAAGGCCAAGGGAAAGGGTAAGGAGCCTGCAAAAGGCCACTGAATGTTCCGCAAATTTCTAGAAACATTATTTCAATTTCTTGTTTAGAACAAGATGGATATACTTTCAGTATTAGGAATGGTACTTTTTCTATCATTTTGAATGATATGGTTTACGGTACTGCTTCTTTAATAAATGGATTGTATGTGTTGGAAATGGGAAATGAAGTGCTCAATATAGATGTGAAACGACCTAGGACGGATAATCAATCTTATCTTTGGCACTGTAGACTAGGGCACATAAATGAAACAAGATTGTCTAGGATGCATAGAGATGGATACCTAAGCTCCATGGATTTGGAATCCTATGGACAGTGTGAATCTTGTCTAGCTGGGAAAATGATTCAACAAAAGCCCAAAGGGCTTGAGAGTCATAGGGCTAGTGAGTTATTAGAACTCATTCATACTGATGTATGTGGCCCAATGTCTATTGAGGCTAGAGGTGGATATTCTTATTTCATTACCTTTATAGATGACAAATCAAGATTTGGGTATATATACCTAATGAGATATAAATCTGAAGCTTTTGGAAAGTTCAAAGAGTTTAGGAATGAGGTGGAGAAACAGTGTGGCAAGATGATTAAGACATTACGATCAGATCGTGGTGGTGAATATTTGAGCCACGAGTTTCAGGGTTATCTGAGAGAAAATGGAATTCTCTCACAATTTACCGCTCCTTACACACCACACCAAAACGGTGTCTCCGAAAGGAGAAACAGGACCTTGTTAGACATGGTTAGGTCTATGATGAGTGAGACTCAACTTCCAAAATCGTTTTGGGGATATGCCTTAGACACAGCGGCATACCTTCTAAATAGGGTACCGTCTAAATCTGTTCAGACCACACCATATGAGATATGGAGTGGTAGAGACCCAACCTGAGTTACCTCAGGGTATGGGGATCGCCAGCTTATGTCAAAGCGTTGACATCAGACAAGCTTAGTGCTAAGAGTACTAAATGTCTATTTGTGGGGTATCCTAAAGGTACTAAGGGATACTACTTCTACTCCATGGAAGAACACAAAGTGTTTGTTTCAAAGAATGCTGAGTTCCTTGAGAAGGATTTGATCTCTCAAGGAGGCAGTGGGAGTAAGATTGATCTTGAAGAAGTGCAAGATCCACAAGAACAGATTGAGGAACCCGAGTCTGCTCCGCAGGCGACGTTCTCCAATGGAGAAGTAAACACACAACTCCGTAGACCTACGAGGGTCATCCATCCACCTGAAAGGTACGGGTTTGTGATTGAGAATCAGCAAACTGTTGAGGATGATGAACCAAGTAACTACGAGGAGGCGGTCAAAGATGTTGACTCCTCAAAATGGCTTGAAGCCATGGAATCTGAAATGGATTCGATGTATCAGAACAAGGTATGGACCTTGGTTCCTAAACCACAAGGAATAGTTCCTATTGGTAATAAATGGGTCTTTAAAAGAAAGACTGATGCAGATGGCAACGTTCAGACCTACAAAGCTAGGTTGGTGGCGAAAGGGTATCGTCAAAGACAAGGAGTTGACTATGATGAAACTTTTTCACCAGTTGCCATGATCAAATCTATTAGGATCATGCTTGCAATAGCAGCATACCACGACTATGAAATTTGGCAAATGGATGTCAAGACCGCCTTCTTGAATGGGTTCTTGAAGGAGGAAGTGTACATGACACAACCTGAAGGCTTTGAAAACAAAGATCAGGTGCATATGGTATGCAAACTACAAAGGTCAATATATGGGCTAAAGCAAGCATCAAGGAGTTGGAATATACGTTTTGATGAAGTCGTTAAGAGTAACGGTTTTATCAAGAACGAGGATGAACCTTGTGTTTACAGAAAGGTAAGTGGGAGTAATGTCGTCTTCCTAGTGCTTTATGTAGATGACATATTGCTAATAGGAAATGACATCCCCACATTAAAAATAACGAAAGAGTGGCTTTCAGAAAACTTTACCATGAAGGATTTGGGAGAGGCAGCCTTTATACTCGGTATAAAGATCTATAGAGATAGATCCAAGAGGCTGTTGGGTTTATCTCAATCCACGTACGTTGACAAGATGCTAAAGAGGTTTAGCATGGAAGGGTCGAAAAGGGGTTTTCTTCCTGTCAGTCATGGGGTACACCTATCAAGGGCTATGTGTCCTAAGTCACAGCCTGAGAAGGATCGCATGAGTGGAATTCCATACGCTTCGGCTATTGGATCCATCATGTATGCCATGATATGTACGAGACCAGATGTCTCATATGCTTTAAGCATTACGAGCAGATACCAGTCAGACCCTGGAGAGGGTCACTGGACGGCAGTCAAAACCATCCTTAAATACTTAAGAAGAACTAAGGATGCGTTTCTGGTCTATGGTGGGGTTAATGAGTTAACAGTGAAAGGATTCACTGATGCCAGCTTTCAGAGTGACAAAGATGACTGCAAGTCACAGTCAGGATTCGTATTCACCTTAAATGGTGGGGCAGTGTCTTGGAAAAGTTCCAAGCAGGAGACAACAGCAGACTCAACGACAGAGGCTGAATACATAGCTGCTTCAGAAGCAGCTAAGGAGGCAGTGTGGATCAAGAAGTTCATAAATGAACTAAGGGTGGTTCCAAGCGTGGATGAGCCCATACAGTTGCTTTGCGACAACACTGGAGCCATCGCGCAGTCAAAGGAACCTAGGTCTCATCAAAGATCTAAACACGTGCTCCGCAGATATCATTTGATTAGAGAAATCATTGATAGGAATGATGTAAAAATGGATTATGTTCCCACAGACGATAACCTGGCTGATTCTCTGACAAAGGCTGTTTCTCAGAGAAAACATGATAGTCATTATGAGGCTTTGGGCATACGACTTAGGTCTGATTGGCTCTAGGCCAAGTGGGAGCTTGTTAGCATATGGGTGTCCTAGAGACAATCTTTTGATTAAATAAAGGACACTATATGTAGAACTTTATTTGTCGCAAATAAATGTAAGCACTATTTATTCAGTTTCATATTGTGTCTCGATATTACTGTTAATATTATATGAATGAACTGGATAAACCCCTTGGAATAGAACAGGTATCTCTTGAGTATCTGTGATGAGATCACGATCATGAGGATTCAAGGATATTGCATGTCTATTCCTAATTATATGTTCCTAGTCTAGAGACACTGAGTTTGGGGATCAGTGATCTCGAGTAAAGACTAGTACGACTTATCTACTTGTATATGGATACAAGGTAAAGACCTCATGAGCTGCAGATATGGAGATATCTTAGCTAAAGTCGTGGGTGGACCTATAAGAGTATAGCTCGCACTGAACAGACCCAAAAAGAGACTCTATGAGGAAATCTCACAGATAGTGTCATTAGAGTAATCTCTTTATGTTTGGGTGTGTCTTTCCTTAGACTAGAAGTTATTACCTAGACTGTGTTCTTGAAGGCATGTTTTGATTGTATACCTCGTCTGCCTGAAACATGGAGACTCATAGGTATACTGTTGGGCGTGTCCTTAAAGGGCACAGGGCTAGGGTAATAAGCTGAAGGAATTCGTCAAATCTCTGTGAGAGATTAGGTTATCTGTAAACCGGAGAAATCGGGATGACATTTACAGGGACTCGGGAATCTATGCATAGTAAAAGAGATCATGAGATGATCTGCCTTTAGAGTCAGTAAATTGAAGATTCCCTAATTCGAATAAAGCTTACCCTAAACCGCAGGGGTTGATACATTTCCTTACCCTAGGTTAATGGGAAGATAACCGAGACGAAGGGAAATACATACGGTAACCAAATATGTGCAATAGGATGATCAAGTCATTAATCTGACTAGTTCTGGGGCAACAAAGCATTGCTAGTGCTCTGTGTTGTCATTAATTGGGTTGTGGGCTTGTTGGGCCCAAGCCCAGTTATGTCAGTAGCTAAGTTGGACCTAATGGGTCACACACTAACACCTTGTAGTTATGATGGACTAGCTTTAAAGGTATTGGGCCTAATAATGTTATTAGCCCAAGAAGCTGTTTGGAAGCCCACCTAAATGGGTGGGTGGTGCATGGAGTTTAGTAATGGGCTTGGATAGTCCAAGCCATTACTAATTAATTTAATTAGTTAAATTAATAATCAAATATTTGAATTTCGAATTTTGAATTTGAAATTTGAATTTTGAAATTTGAATTTAGAATTTGAATTTCGAAATTCGAATTTTGAATTTGAAATTTGAAATTTGAACTTTAAAATTTGGATTTGAATTTGAATTTTGAAATTCGAATTTTGAATTTGAAATTTTGAATTTTGAATTTTGAATTTGAATGTTTGAACGTTTGAATTCAAGTGTTTGAATTCGAATTTGAATTGGTTTTGAAAAGTTGTTTCATAACAAAAGGATAAGACAGGATCTTATTGGAGCATATTCCTTGGATGAAGAAGCATCTTTGGAGGCTCTCCCTAGGCTGTTTGGTGCGCCACTTTTAAGTGATAAGAGTGTTATCTTATCACTTAAAACAAACCTCCATTCAGATTTGGTGGTTGAGGGAATCAGTGGGTAAGTTGATTCAAATTTTGAATGCAACTGCTCAATGTATTTGGACCCTTTATAGGGCTGAATTATGCGCATGAAAACTATATACTATATGATAGTTTATGAATTTAAGTTTAAATTAATTTGAATTTAAATTCATGTGGATAAGATTGGAGGTTGTTGGCAAAGTTTGTTTTGCAACAGCTCCACCTTATCACACTGTTTCATGCACAACTTTCAAAGAAATTTGAAAGTTTGTTTTTCATTTTGAATGAATGAATTCCCTCTTCCTCTCCAAAGGGTGCGCATAAATAGACATGTTCCTCACCTTAGGTTTCATTGGAAAACCAAGTCAACTCTCCTCCTCTATGCACCATTCTGTAGGGTAGCTCAGTACACCTTTCCAAACAGGATACCTAGCCTCCACCCTCACCACTTGTGCGCATAGCAAGCCTCATTGTGGTGTTCATCTGGTGGCTTTCAAGAAAGAGTTCTTGCATCATAGACGAACGGTGGTGTGGATCACCATTAGAGGGTTTGAACCCTTCAAGCCTGACATCTCATCTCCCTGACTGATCAGGCCAAAACAAGGTAACATCATGCTGTTTTAAAGCATGAATCTTTGAGTGCATGTATGTTCCGCAGTAAAAATTTTGTTTTACACCTTACATGCATCGGCCTTCAAAGGCCAGTTTACTTTCAGCCGATTGGTTAGCATCCTCCTTCAACAATCAGAATTCGGAATTGGAGATTTTGGACAGGCCTCCCATAGAGTGCAACCAAATTCTTTTGAGAGACCAGATGGGGGTAGCCTCCCCAAGAATGGTCTAAGTTAGGTTTCTGTTTTTTTTTTTTGGGGGGTTTTGTTGTAATTTTCCTTGTTATCCAAAAAAAATAAAAAATCATCTGTATGATCTTAATTAAGATCTTCTCCATGATCATAAGTAAATTACAACATAAATGCCTAGGCTGTTGGATCTATTATTTTTCACAGCCCTTTCAAATCTTGTAGAGTAATTACATGTATGTCTCCTTAAATTAACAAAATAAATGCAATATTTTGGACACTAACCAAATGGAAAAAGAAGTAGAAAAAGGCTTGAAAAATTATAGTTTAGTAAATGGATGTTCATAATTTTTTTTACCACCAAGTACGTGATTCAACTAGCATGAAATTGTCCTAACTTAACTAGAGGAACATATAATAATTTCATATAATACTTTAGTAAATACATTTGCATTTACTATAAATAATTTCATGTAATTCAATAACATTTTTAAAATATATTGATGAAAATGAAATAAAACTTTTTAAATGTGAATAACATGTTCCATCACACTAATAATAGTATCACAAAGTTTTAATGAATTTTATGCATATAAATCTTTGATTTGGTTATCCTTCTTAATAATTATCTTTGAATGTTTGTTAAGAAATCATATAGTTTTTTAAAATATTATAAATTTATATTGTCCTTTCAAATCTATTAATTCTATTAAAAAAATTTCAAAATTCAATCTTATAAAATCTTGATGGTAGAAAAAGTCTTATAAAAGAGATTTTAAAGTCACTACAATTTTAGATAGTCTTTTAAAATCTATAAGATTTTTTATCTCAAAATAATTTTTTTAAAATCCTCATCCAATACACTCCTTAGACATTAAAATTACAAAGTCTAACTTGTGCTAGGTAATAAAAATCTATTTAAATTATTTTCATAAAATAAAGATTATTAAAAAACTTATCTAATAATTTAATAAGGGAAAATTTAATTTATATAGGTATAACAATAAAAAAGATTATATATAATTTCATTGATCTACATATATTTAATAATTTTAATTTATGCATACCAAAAAAAAATTAATTATAAAAAATTAATAATTAATTAATTAAAACAATTCAATAAACTATATCCTTAAATGCACATAAATTAATAATCTATATGAATAATATAACTAAAATATTCCATATCTAGACAAAAGAATTCTGAATCAAGGGAAAGAAAAGGGAGAGCTCAGAGTTACTCCATGAGGGTGGCCCCATTGTATCAAATTTCCCCCGTTTCCCAAAAGAAAGTATTAATAAAACTTAATTTTTTTTTTATAACAATCAAACTTAATTTTCCATGTAAGGAAATTGTGAATTTGTGATTTGATTTGGCTTTTTCTCTCTCTTCACTCACACTTAATTGGTTATATTGTTTTTATCGGACCACAATACATTGTACATACACACAAAAATGCACTTGGAGGTTTGTTCAACAACTTGGGTTTTGAGAGACTGATGATCTTCCTCCCAAATCTCATTGCTTTTACGCAATAAAATGCAAATTACTACTCCACTACTAGCTTACTGAAATATAAGATCAACAACAAATACATTTAAGGGAAAGATTATACTTATTATCTATTTTTCTTATTACCTCTTACTACCAAATCTTAACCGTTGATTTCCGTCAATCTAATGTGTGAACACCAAATTTTGTCCCAAATATTTAAAAAAGACAAAATAAATCTAAATTATGAACCTTTATTTTCTTAAAATAAAAGAAAAAAAAAAGATTTTAAAAAAGGAAAATTAAATGAGAAAATATTGCTTTTTATAATTTGTAATAAGCTAATATTCAAAAAAAAAAAAAAAAAACTAAATGCCAAAGTCTACAACAAGGGACAAGATACTCATAGAAGAATAAAGAAAGTGTTCAGAAAGCAGAGAAAGATTAGGACAAGTCCTCTTTGTTGGGTAAGAGACCAGACCATAAAGGCAAAAGTGAGAAGTTGTAAATAGAACTAAGCAAAAATGAGAACGGGAAAAAAGAGCTAGGGGGATTATCATCAAAATAGAGAGTCAAATTGGAATCTTTGCTCAAAGGAAAAGGCATAGGAGTGTGCAGGTTGCACAACTTCAGGCACTGAGAGCAGGTATCAGGTTATAGAACCACACTTCGCAGGAAGCAAAAAAAAACCACAATCAACACCACCATCCTCGGCCTCCATCGATCCCACAACCTCCCTCACAATGAAATAGCAAAAAAAAAACTCAAGTGTTGGTCACTGCCAACCGAAGTCACACCGTCGCTCACTGCAGCCAACCAAAGCTCCACTATTAACCACCGTAACTACATCTGCTGAACCCCACCACCAACCTCATCAACAAAATCCTTGAACCATAGCCGCAGTAAGCCACAAGACTCCATCAGCATCCTCGCGTAACCATCCTCGTTGGTTGGAGATCACCTCGCCGCCACACCAGGAAGTTTGCTTATTTACCATTGCCGCCAAAGCACCACCGCTTCGCCAACCACCAAGCTTCCCCTCGTCCGAAGCTTGCACTCGATCTTACAATTATCATGTCATTGTGCTCTTTCTTTCATTGATCTCTGTTTTCACGTGTTAAGAGGTAAGAACGGCTACCTCATTTCTTTTCCTCCATTTTGATTGATATGCTCTTGGGTAGTTTAGTGATTAGTAGGGGTGTAAATGGGCCAGGCCAAGCCAGGCTTTAGCATAAATAGGCTAGGCCTATATAGAATATTTTAAGCCTGGCCCAGCCTCTTAGCCTGCCACGAGCTAACATATTGGCCTAGGCCTGGCCTGTTTTTTAAAGACACAAAGCCTGGCCTGGCCTCTGGCCTGCTTGGAGACATATTAGAGGTGTTCTAAATTTAGATCTTTTCATCCTTTTTGTAAAAGTGCAAATTATTAAAATTTATCACAGTTAGCGAATTTTAATTGAAACCAATAACGAATTAACAATAGTCAACAAATACTCAAAATAAAAAGCCGGAGTTAGGTGATCAGAGTACTGCCACAAAAATTGAGAAAATAACACTTGAACCCAGTACAATACAACAAACAAAAATAGAGAAACAAAGTTCCCACGATTTAAAAAAGTATATTTAGAGAAACTAAGCTTGAAGGACTTATGGTGTAAGAAGTATATTCAGGGAAGCCAAATAAAAACAATAGAATAAGGGTTTCAAAAAAAAAAAAAAACAACAGTTGGCAGCGTGGTGTGTCCCTCTAACACCGATCGAAATGAAGGCTGATGAACAATAGCGCAGCTGTCGATGAGTAGCGTGGTCACTTGGTCACTGGTTGGAGGTGGCTCAGATAGCGAACAAAAACGCAACTTATGTGGACCAAAAGTAGTAAAAAGGAAGAAAAGACCGGCAGTCCCCCAAGTCCCTAAACTATATTATATAAGATAAATTTTATTAAAAAATTGTTTAAAAATATAGGCCAGCATGGGCCGGGCTTTACAAAATAAGCCTGTGGCCTGATTTTAAAAGAGGCTTTGTAATTAGCCCAAGCCTGGCCTGTTTTGTTAAATGGGCTAGGCCAGGCCAGGCCAGAGGCCCCTGACGAGTAGCCTGGCTCATTTACACCCCTAGTGATTAGGTTTATTAGTGGTTGGGTTTTAGTTCTAGGCCCATTTTATTTATTTGTATGGAGCTTATACATAGATCCAATTTAAGGGATTATTCTTTATTTATTTAAATTTTGTTTGGGCTTAGATGATAAATTAAGTCCATGACAATTTTAAGTAAGATTCTAAGGGAGTAAACTTTCATATTAGAAAAGAATAAATCAATGGAGAACAAAACAAATTTGAAACGAAAGAATATTAGCGTAAGTTTGTTTGGGTTCTGCTAACTTTATTTAGATGCTCTTTTCTTTTGTAAAAATAATGAAATAAAAAATAAAGAAACAAAAATAAAATAAAATAAACGTTAAAAAAAGAAGACAAAGTAACCAAACTGCAGATGTTTCCTTATAATTCATGTTCATGTGGATAGATGTTTTTTTTATTGGGTATTTATCTATTTGGTGATAAAATATGATTAAATATTGTGAAAAGTACAAAAAATAAAAAAAATAGTGATTACGCAATCGCCTGTTACTTTGATTTCCAGGACTTGTTTGCTTATGTTACGACATACATTATATGCAACAACAAAAAATAATTAATACAACAACAAAACAAAATATAAATATGAAAAATAATTCAATAGAGCTTTATTTTAAATTCTCCCAATGATTTTCAACGTTGACGTATTAAAGAGGCAATTTAACCGTGACGGTTTATTAACCCCGCGTAATATTTTGATTCGTTTTAACCGTGACGGCTTGGTGATTCAAAATTTATTATAAAATCTATAATAAAAAATAATAATGTCAAATCTATTTTAAAGGGATTAATTTAAGTTTGACGCTTTGTTAATCTTATAACTTTTTTTGGTTCATTTTAGCCGTGACGGCTTGGTGATTCAAAATTCATTTAAATTTACTATAAAATTTAAAATAACAAAAATAATAACATGAAGTTTATTTTAAAAGGATTAGCTGAGTTGAGACAGCTTGTTAATCCTATAATCTTTTGAATCATTTTAGCCGTGACGGCTTGGTGATTCACAATTTATTGTAAGATTTATATTAATAAAAATAAAAATTATTGAAACCAATACAAATCATCAATACCTAAAGTTTTCAATGATTTCCTTTAAAATTATTATTTTTTAATTAAATTTAATCAATACACAAACATGTTTTTTAAGAATGACATAGCTTTGAATTCCTCAATGCACCTGAGGATACGTCGGAGCGGAACTCTTTCCGTCAAGCTAAAATAAAGTTTAGTAAATTATTTCTCTTCTTAATCATATTTATATTTTATGGTGAAAAGCAAATATTTTTAGAAGCTATTAAAAATTCGCACAATTAATTTAAGGTAACCGTTTTTAAACGGATGTGTCAGGGGTGCAGTGGGATTAAGTTTCCACCCTTCCCTGCGCATAATTAGACTCCCGAACCTTTGATCTATAATTTTAAAGACCAGTTTGCAAAAAGAGGTTTTCCAATTTTTTCAAAGTAAATAAAATTGGTGGCGACTCCATTGTTTTAATTAATTTAAATTTCGGGTCGTTACAGATGGCGGCTCCACTGGGGAATTTAGTGAGTCAAGCCTGTTTTGATTAATTGTGCGAATTCATAGTAGTTTTTATATATTTGCTTTACTTCTCTTTAGTTTACTTTTTTTTCTTCATCATTTCTTTCTTTTTTTTTGTTTTGCATTTTTTCTTGTTTCTTATATTTTGATGTGTGTGTGAAAGATGTGACGATTGGCTCCAACTTTAGAATGGGGGACTTTTGTGTTATTATTTGCTTGCTCTCAATTGTTTTGCTGATTGGGTTACACACAACACCTACACATTCATCACACACGTATGAGTGGGGCCCTATACCCGGGTCTGAGTGCATCTTAAGATAGGAGAGAGGTTGCGTAGTGGTAGCCATTTCGGATGTACATCCTGTTTGGTTATCACAAAAATCTCGGCTAGAGTGTGACTCTTTCGTAATTATAGTCACTTTGGATGTACGTCCTGTTTGGCTATTTTCTCCGAAATGAGATATTAACTCTAGTGGCCAAAATATTTAGAGTCATTCAACCACCAAATGAAAGTATCCGCAATATAGAATGATTATTGACCATCCAATATTAACCAATTTAATACACAAAAGAGGCATATTCCTTTCTAATCCCCTATTTCATTCTTGCACATGGCATATTGATGCATATATCCACATTTTTCGAAAATGACATTTTTGAAACACTTATCTTTCATCTATTTTTACATTTTGTAAAACAACACATGTCAAGCATTGCATTACCTTCATATTTCAAAAAAATAAAAATAAAAAATTTGCATCTTGCATATTGCTTATCATTTTCATTATTTCTTTCTATTTCATCTTCTTAAAAAAAATGAATGATAATAATATTTTTTGCAAATCCTTTGATCAAGGAAAGACTATACCAATCAAATCTAAGTTCACAACATCAAATCTAGGATCAGAATGGAGGCAAACAATCAAGAGGGGAAAAACATGTTCAAAGAAGTAGAAGAAATAAGAGAGAGATTGAATAAGATGGAAGAAACATTGAAAGGCATATAAGAGTTTCTCAATTTGCTAACGACCAAGGCACATAGTCACGCATCGACAGGGTTCAACTTGGGGTTTAATTCTGCCTTAGTTCAGAAAGACAAGAAAAATGAAGCCTGGATAGAAAAAATTGAGGAAAAGATTAAAGCCATCCAAGGGGCATGTTCTTATGGATCTCTTGGAGTAGAAGAGTTATGCTCCCCAATGGATGTTGTTATTCCTAAAGACTTTGTTGTCTCTAATTTTGCCAAATACATCGGGAATACCAATCCGCTTCTTTATTTGAAAACCTATTGCACCAAAATGGCAATATGGTCCAATGATGAGAAGTTTCTTCTTGGCTTCTTCCATAAGAGTTTCACTGGTCCAACCCTAGAATGGTATATTCAACTAAATCATTCTAAAATATCTTGCTGGAAAGATTTGGCAGACATGTTCATGAATCAATATCGATTCAACTTGGATATTTCTCCGACTCGAGAACAGTTAGGAGCCTTACAAATCGAGAATGAGGAAACTTTCAAGCAATATGCCCAAAGATGGAGGACTCTCGCAGCACAAGTCCGACCACCATTGATATTATCAGAAATGTGTTCTTACTTCATCGGCACTTTGGGGCCTCTCCATGTTGAGTCAATGGCTGGTGTTGTATACCAAGACTTTGCTGACCTTATAGCTGCCGGAGAAAGGATTGAACTTTTGGCTAAGGCTAGAAAAGTATCCATAGAGAGTACAATTGACCCAACGAATGAGAGCTTGGAATGATCATGTGGAAGTCGATC
The DNA here is from genome assembly GCA_032173675.1 of Gastrolobium villosum. Classification (NCBI taxonomy): domain Eukaryota; kingdom Viridiplantae; phylum Streptophyta; class Magnoliopsida; order Fabales; family Fabaceae; genus Gastrolobium; species Gastrolobium villosum. The sequence continues at coordinate 13,759 of JAVKPL010007596.1, forward strand.
CAATATCAGATGTGACTACTTCGGAGTTATTGTTTAGTCATACTATTTTGAACTTATGTTTATTTTCTTCAGACATTATCTGAATTGAGTATTTGCATTTTCTTTCATCTTCTTTCTCATTTTTGTTTCCATTCTTAACCTTCGCTTCAAGTCCAATTGCTCATTCAAGTTCTCATGCCTTTTACCTTATTGTCTTATCTTTTAAATTTCTTCTTGAAAAAAAAATCTCAAACCTTACAAATACTTTGACACAATACAAAAATAAAAAAAACAAAAATCGATTCTAGTGTGATCCCTTGATGAAATCAACCTTGAATTTGATAAGCTAATAGATGAAGATGATTACGCTACTAAATCATCACAACTTAACTCCAAATAAATGTCAGAGAAACGATGCATTTGAAGTAACATGCGAAGGTATCAGAAAAGCATCTCAAGGATTGGTAGCAAATGCTCCTGCACATTTTATAAGCAGTACCACCCTCCGTGGTCAACATTATAGACATTTGTCTAGACCAACCAATATTGATGATAGCAAGAAATTTCAAAAAGAAAATGAGAGAAGAAAAAAAAAGGAAAAAAATTATATAAAAAAAATAAGAAAAAAAAGCTGGTTAGATCAAAATTCCAAATGAATAGTCTAAGCAAAAATTAGGGCAAAAGAAAAAAGAAAAAAAAACTTGTTAGGCTGCAAACCCAAAAATGAGGCCTAAGCAAAATTTGAGCAAAATAGACATGTGTGTTTTCAAAAAAATTGGCTCGCAATTCCTTTAAGAAGATCCCGGGGAAAATATGTGATGATTAACGTAGCAACAAATACATTGGTTGAATCATCAAGTGGCCACACAGAATTAATTTGGTGAAAATTCAAGAACTAATACTGGGGCAGAATTTCTGTGTTTCTCTCATAATTTTTCTTCTACTATTCCTTTTCTCCTTCCATAATTCCTATAATGTTCTTTCCCTTACCTTGTAATTTCAACTTTTGTGTCAAATGCATTCATTTTCTTTGTGTTGGGTCATCCATCAAAAAGTTTCCTTTTCCACCTATGAATATTCATAAAATTTTGTCTCAAGCAAATAAATTTATGTTCAAGAGTACTACTTAACATTTCTTTATGGTAGTAATCCTTCAGTTTTTGTGTTGGATCAAAAGAACTCAGGAAAAAAAGAAAAAAAGAAAAAAAGAAAAAAAGAAAAGAAAGCCCGTTAGGCTGAAAACCCAGAAGGGCGGCCTAAGCAAAAGTTAAGGCGTAAAAAAAAGAGAGAAAAAAAAATCAGCCAGCTTGGTTACGTAATGGACAATTCACGTTCAAGTTTCAACTTATGGATGGTGAGATAAAGCTTGTAGCCACCTTAGTCACTAAAATTGGGGCAAATTTTGGATTTGCATGGGTCATTTGAGGACATCCGTAGTAAAAAAGAGAGAGAAAGAAGAAGAATGAGAAGAAAACAAAAGTAGAAAAATAAAGCAAAATTGGAGATGGGAGAAAAAAAAAGGAGAAATGAGTGATGTGAAAGAAAAAGAGATAAATTGGGTCCAATGACTATGGTGTGAACAAAAATTTGATTGGTCAGAGATTTTTCGAGTGACCATTTCATGTGGATCTTTTCTTAAACATAAATTGAATTGAGTTCAATAACTCCAAAGTTAATAAAAAAAATTACTTGAAATTTTTTTTCATCATTCTTAGGCATTGTCCTTGTCATTCATTCTCAAGCATTGTGGACTATTGCATGTCAATCATCACATTTTAATTTTTAAGCTCATACACCATGCAATCATTTCAATTTAATTCCTAGGTTCATAGCCATTTGCATTCATGTCATTTACTTCTAGCTTAGAGGCTAATTACAATTTAGTTCTCTTATCTAGGTGCCATTGAATTTACATTTCCTATCTGTTTGTCAACCCATATCAGTTGGTTATAAACATTTACTTTTTTGTCCGTTTGTCAACCCATATCTAGTTTGTTACAAACATTTACTTTTCTGTCCGTTTGTCAATCCATATCCAGTTGGTTGCAAACATTTAATTTCCTATCCGTTTGTCAATCCATATCCAATTGGTTGCAAGCCTTTGTTTTTCAGTCGTTTGTAAACCCAAACCCAGTTGGTTGCAAACATTTGATTTTCTGTCCGTTTGGGAACCCATATCCAGTTGGTAGCAGAAATCTCTTTATTTTCCACTTGTCAACCCATATCTAGTTGGTTGAACCTTTGTTGTCCTCTTGTCAACCCATATCCAGTAGGTTGCAAAAGTCTCTCTATTTTTCTTATGTCAATCCATATCGAGTTGGTTGCATAAGTCCTTCTATTTTTCTTTTGTCAAGCCATATCCAATTGGTTGCAGAAGTCTCTTTATTTCCTCGTTTGTATACCCATATCCAGTTGGTTGTCGATTTTATGCTTTGTTTGTTTGTGAACCCAAATCTAGTTGGTTACAAACATTTTCTTTTCCATTTGAGATCCTATATCCAGTTGGTTTCAAATATTTCTTTTCCACTCAATTTGTCAACCCATATTAAGTTGGTTGCAAAACTTTTCTTTTTTAGTTGTGAATCCTTATCCAATTGGTTCTATATTTCCCTTTTCATAACCAAATGAATCCAAGCATTTAATTTTCAGGTTCAGAGGCTTTGTATGGAAAATTCTCGTCTTTTATTTTTTAGCTCAAAGGCTCACTGTATTTTATGTTGCATTTTACCCGCATTTATTTCCTGTTGTTCTTGGACAAAATTAGGATTCATGTCTTTATTGTTTCTTACAATAATATTATGCTAACTGTGATTTGTCATATTATTTTAGTAAGAAACAAATAAAGAGGGGCAACTGTGAACACCAAATTTTGTCCTAAATATTTAAAAATGACAAAAAAATCTAAATTATGAACCTTTATTTTCTTAAAATAAAAGAAAAAAAAAAGATTTTAAAAAAGATTTTATGAACCTCCATCGATCCCACAACCTCCCTCACAATGAAATAACAAAAAAAAACTCAAGTTTTGGTCACTGCCAACCGAAGTCACACCGTCGCTCACTGCAGCCAACCAAAGCTCCACTATTAACCACCGTAACTACATCTGCTGAGCCCCACCACCAACCTCATCAACAAAATCCTTGAACCATAGCCGCAGTAAGCCACAGGACTCCATCAGCATCCTCGCGTAACCATCCTCGTTGGTTGGAGATCACCTCGCCACCACACCAGGAAGTTTGCTTAGTTACCATTGCCGCCAGAGCACTGTAAGAACCCGCACCGTTAATTAAGGTAATTAGTAAATTAATTATGTTAATTAAGAAATAATTCCATAATTGACCCTAATAATTAATATTGGGCTTAGATAATTATATTGAGCGAGTAAAAATGCTGAAAGTCGCTTTTCGGAAGAAAAGCGCAGATACCGGTTCTGCTACTCGGTATAAATGCGTACCGGAAAAGTATCCCGGAAAATTATAACGAATGCATGATAATTACTAGAATATTATGTAGGACTTGTAAAACAAGTTTCAAGTCAAAATGACGTAATCTGATGCCAGAACTGATACTGGCTATGGAAAAGCGCGTACCGGAAAGGAGTTCCGAAAAATAAAATAAAAATATGACAAATCTTAGAAAAATGTGTAGGTCTAGAATCCGAAGTTTGGGATCAATATCTTTTACTTTGCGATTAAGGCTAATACTGTGTGATTAGTGGCTTGTGCCTATTTATACAATAGTTGCACACATTTCTAGGTCATTTGTAGCCACCTACGTAGAGAGCATTTGGGCTGCAGCTGCCACTTCTTTTCTTCTTCTTCTTCTTCTTCTTCTTCTTCCTTCTTCTTTCCTTAGCCAAGTGATCACCTTTCATGCTTGTTTAGACATTTGTGAAGGTGAGAGTTAATCTTGGGGCTGCATTGTGGCCATCATTCTGAGTTGAGAGGTAGTTAGTGAGCATGAGTTTGAAGCTTTAGTAATGGCTACTTTGTGGTAGTCATTGTGAGCTTCAAAGTGCCTTCTTGTGGTGCAAGAACCCACCTTGAAGTGCCATTTTCGTGCTCCTACTTAGGCTGAGTTTGAGGAACCTTGGGAGAGCTCCAAGAGCACAACTTGCCTCTGTTTTGAACTTTGGTAAGTTACCTCACTATGATCATGAGTCTATGATGCTTAAAGTTGATATCTTGGCCATGTTTAATGAGTAAACAAGAGGGTATATGGTATATGAACCTAAAATGAACTAAAGATGCATGCTTTAACGTTTACATGTATTAAAAGTTGGACCTTTGGGATGGATATTCACGAAATGCAGAAACTGCATTCTGTCGTGAGATATCCGGATATTTGTCGAACAGATATCCGGATATCAGTATCCGGATATGGTATCCGGATATTGATATCCGGATACGGGATCTGGGTATCCGGATATGACATATCCAGATATGTCCAGTGTGATATCCGGATATGGCATATCCGGATATACCCCTTCTGATATCCGGATATCCTGGGTTCTGCGCAGACAGTAGCTGTACTGTATGAACAGTAAGCTATTGGGTGTGTGTGGACCCTAGTTTAAGGAAGTTGAACTTCTGTAATAAATGAACTAAGTCAGAATCATATGATTAAGGGCTTATGGCTTTGTTGGAAGCCTTAAGACGTAAAACGTAAAGGAAAGGCGTAGTCTTTAAGTTGTATGCTTGTGATGCATTAATATTGACTTGTTAATGGTCCATATCAGATTGTGATACTGCTGTTTGTGGACTAGTGAGTGGTTGGACTCTTGGCTTGGATAGCTAGCTTGCAAGGTAAGCTTTCGTGTCCTCGGTTTAGCCATTTTGATGTTCCACCATGTCCCATGGGGATGGGTTTATGCATGCTGTGTTACATGCTTTGATTATTTTGGAAATGCTGTTGAGCTGTTTATATGTAATGAGCATTATGATATGCATGTGGTGTCCACCTAGACGGCAATCCTGAGTATGTAGTACATACAAGATGGAGAAGCATGTGGGTGAGGTGCAGGTAGTATCCATGTACTCATGTAGGCATAGACGTATTCCTACATTTCTCTGGCCAGTAGATTTGAAAGCACACATGACATGATTAATTGCTGCATCGCATGATTTTATAACTTATACTGTAATAATGTTTTTAGAACTTATATTACACATGTAAGTGAGCTTGGGGTGGAGACTCCTTGAGGACCCCTTGTCTTACTGAGATTTCTTGTTAGAGATCTCACCCCACGTTTGGGGACGCTTATTTCAGGGTCAGGTAATGTTGAGGGCTCAGGTGGCAGGAGGCCAGAGTTGAGCTGATATTCTGATATGCTGTCTTGCTGGATTTGCTGTTATGTTTTCCGCTTTTATTATGCTGATTATGTTGAGACTATTTGTTGGGCATTGTTGCCTTATTTGGTGAGCATGGGGTTTGTCCATGCCACATGATTGTGTTATTGTCCTTTTATTTTAATGTTGTAATTAATGTATCAGGATTTTGACCCAGGCTGCGTTTTGTAGTCCTGCGGTTATAGATACACACATTATATTTATGTACGAGGTATTCAGTTAGTTGTCTTGCAATTTACATACAGGCAGTATTTTTATGAAAATGATTAAGTAATCAAGTTGGTTAAGTTAATGACGTCATAATTGAATTAAAGAAAAAGTTATTCCGCATTTTAATTAAGCGTGGCTTAATACGATAGTGTGTTAACAGACCGGGTTAACACGGGCTGTTACAAGCACCATCGCTTCGCCAACCACCAAGCTTCCTGTAACGGGCCAGTCGGTTAATGGGCCTGAACAAGGGGTACGGGTCGTAAGAAAAAGGAACAGCCCAGCGTATTTGAGGGACTATGTTAAGGGCTGATGTGTCTATAGCCCAATAGCTTTTATTTTTTAATACTAATATGCTTTATTCTAGGGTTACCTACTCCTATGATGTAATGAACTTTGCTATAAATTGCCCTAAGAGGCCTAATATGAGGATATGCAAATTAAGAAATATCTCTCTCTATTTCCCTTCTCTTTCTCTCTCTTTCTCTCTTTCTCAACCCTATTTCCCTTCTGTTACCATTTCATTGGTGCTTTCATTGAGAGTATGGCTGACAATACCAGACTACGCGACCTTACTAACCAACTGCAATCTCATGACCAACAATTAAACACACTAGAACGCACGATAGATCTGCGTTTGGAGACATATGAAGTGGCACAGAATCAGCGCATCGAGGATCAGAATTCCAGACTTGAGGGAATGCACCATCAGATTCATGATATCCATACAATACTACAAACACTACAAACTTAGATCACTAATCTGGGTACAACGGCTCAAACAAGCATTCTGGGGGCGGGACCAGCTCGCACGGCTCCAATGAATCGTTCTATGAAGATCGATTTTCCACGGTTTGGATCGGGAGATCCGAGTTCCTGGTTGTTTGCGATTGAAAGGTATTTCCGCTATCATCAAGTCCCTGAAAATGATAGACTAGATCTGGTATCATTAACTTGGACATGCCGGCATCATGCTGGTTTGAATCTCTTTTTGGTAATGGGTTATTTCCGGATTGGAACGCTTTTGTGATAGCCCTTCACCAGCGTTTTGGGCCATCGGAATTTGAAGACCCCTTGGGTTCATTAGCCAAACTACACCAATCTAACTCCGTAGTGGATTTTCAATCCGCTTTTGAGTTACTAGCTCGCCGTATTCCAAAGCTCACACCACTCATGCGAAAGAGTCTGTTCATATCGGGTTTAAAACCTCATATTGGACGTGCAGTATTAGTCCACCGACCATTGGATGTTTCATCTGCCTTTGCCTTTGCTAAAATTTATGAGGAGCAGCTCACTGAGAACCACAACAATAAACCCTGGAACTCACGCCCTAACCTTACATCACCTCCCATTGCTGCCACTCCTATAACTACCATTCTTCCCACAAGTCCAGCACGAAATCAACCCCCATTACCTCATATTCCCATCAAAAGATTAAACCCAGCCGAAAGATTGGCTTGACGGGAAAAGAATATATGCTACAACTGTGATGAGATTTTCGTGCCTGGTCATCGATTTAAGGGCCGTGGAACCTTGTTATACTTGGAAGGTTTAGATGAGGAACCACCGGATAAGGAGATAGAGCCGGCAACTGACAGTGAGATTCTGGTGACTGAAGCACTGAACGCTGACCATGTTCATGAGACTAGTTTTAATGCGTTATTTGGGCATCAGTCTGCCAATTCTTTCAGAATGGAAGGACGGATCAATGGCCAGCCGGTGCAGATCTTGGTTGATGGTGGAAGTACTCACAACTTTATCACTCTTAGGATGGCATCTCATTTAAACCTAACGTTACATGCCATTACTCCGTTCAAAGTCCGTGTAGGAAACGGTGATGCTCTGTTGTGTTCAGCCACATGTAAGGATCTGTCGGTGGACATTCAATCCCACCTATTCCTTATTGATTTATATGTGTTGGAATTACAGGGTGCTGATTTGGTTCTTGGTGTGCAATGGCTATCTACATTGGGTCCTATTGTAACCGACTACTCGGCCCTAACCATGTTTTTTACTGTTAATGGTCATCAAATGCGGTTAAATGGAAATGCCAACACTAATCCTAGCCACATTAGTTGTTCACAACTAAACAAATTGAGGGTGAATGATTCAATTTCTTCATGTTTGATGTGCTTTACTTCTCAACCACCTACATCCATTCAAACACCGACTCTGTCACCACCTGATCCAGAAATGGAAACCTTATTGGACCATTTCATGGACGTATTCCTAGAACCCACGTCTCTACCACCCGACAGAGCCTACAACCACCACATCCACCTCATTCCCAATTCCAAACCCGTTCAAGTAAGGCCATACCGTTACCCACACTACCAAAAAAATGAAATTGAACGTCTGGTGTCAGACATGTTGCAGGGAGGAATTATTCAACCCAATCATTCTTCTTGCAGCTCACCTGTGTTGTTAGTCAAGAAGAAAGATGGGACTTGGCATTTTTGTGTAGATTATCGAGCACTTAATGCATTAACAGTCCAGGATAAATCTCTTATTCCAACAATAGATGAATTGCTGGATGAACTTCATGGTGCTACAGTTTTTTCCAAATTGGACCTTCGATCAGGTTACCATCAAATTAAGATGCATCCTGAAGACATAGCTAAAACTGCTTTTCGTACTCACCATGGGCATTTTGAATTTGTGGTTATGCCTTTTGGTCTTTCCAATGCCCCCTCAACTTTTCAGGCTACTATGAATACCATTTTCTCAGCCTTTTTGAGAAGATTTGTGGTCATATTTTTTGATGACATCCTAGTTTATAGTCCGACAGTTGAGGAACATTACACCCATTTGACAGCGGTGTTGAGTACCTTACGGGCCCATTCCTTGTTTGCCAAACGAGAGAAATGTTCTTTTTTACAAAGGGAAATTCCTTATTTGGGGCATATTATTACGGGCAATGGGGTAGCTCCGGACCCAGACAAGCTTAAGGCAATTGTGGCATGGCCGATACCAGCTAATGTGACTCAAGTCCGAGCTTTTTTAGGAATTTCGGGGTATTATCGCAAGTTTATTAAATGCTATGCTTCGCTGGCAGCTCCGCTAACTGACCTCTTGTCCAAAAATGGTTTCTTTTGGACAGCGGAAGCTTCCACAGCTTTTGAACGTCTTAAAGAGCTTCTGGTAACAGCTCCCATTCTGGCTTTACCCAATTTTGCAGAACCTTTTGTGGTGGAAACGGATGCCTCCGGCGTGGGCATTGGGGCGGTCTTATTACAAGATGAACGTCCTATAGCATTTTATAGCCGTAAGCTATCCCCAGCAATGCAACGTCAGTCCATCTACGTCCGTGAGATGTTTGCTATCACATCTGCGGTAGCTAAATGGCGTCAGTACCTTCTCGGTGCCTCATTCCTCATCAGGACTGATCACAAGAGTTTGCACAACATGATGAATCAAGTTGTTCAAACCCCTGAACAACAACAGTTCTTATCCAAACTGTTGGGGTTCAACTATCGTATTGCATACAAAACGGGAAAAACGAATATTGTGGCCGACAGCCTTTCACGACTACCTGAAGCAGATACCCCAACCCCAAGCCCCCAGTTCATGGCCATATCGGCCCCAGAGTTCAATTATTCAACAGCATTACAGTCCGAATACATGAATGACCCTCACTCAAAAGGGATAATCCAAGAACTCCAACATACACCCAGTAGGTGGGCTGAGTGGAAATGGCGTAACGGCATCCTAACTGTTAGGGGTCGCATCTTTATTCCTACCGGTTCTTCCTTGCGTGCCCACATTCTTCACGACGGCCATTCTTCGGTTCAGGGGGGACATTCTGGAGTTCAAGCAACCCTCCATCGCATTCAGTGCCATTTTACATGGAAAAGGTTGAAATCGGATGTCAAGGAATATATAAAAAAATGTGAAATTTGCCAGAAATTAAAAGCTTCGAACCATTTACCTTTCGAACTGTTACAACCATTGCAAATTCCGGAGACATTGTGGGCACACATCACCATGGACTTCATCACACATCTGCCACATTCCTCTGGCTATTCAGCCGTGTTGGTCGTAGTTGATCGCTTGTCGAAAGCAGCCCATTTTGCCCCTTTACCTGCCCACTATTCGGCCACCAAGGTCGCACAAGTGTTCTGGGACGCGGTGGGCAAACTCCATGGCATTCCTGAAACGATTGTCTCTGATCGTGACCCCATTTTTCTCAGCGATTTTTGGCGCACGATATTTAAACTACAGGGTACACAACTGCATTTTAGTTCCAGTTACCACCCTCAATCCGATGGACAGACAGAAAGAGTTAACCGTTGTTTAGAAAGTTACCTGCGAGCCTTTGCACATGAGCACCCAAAATCCTGGTCTCAATTTCTCAGTTTTGCAGAGTATCACTACAACACCTCTTTTCACTCATCCACGGGTATGACTCCATACCAAGCAATGTTTGGACGCAAACCACCCAACCTTCTGGCTTACTGTTTGGGCGATTCTGCTAATGAAGCGGTTGACACCACACTTTCCACACGCAGTGCCCTCATGAGTACATTAAAAGCCAGGTTATTCAGGGCTCAACAAACGATGAAAGCACATGCGGATAAAAAAAGAAAAGAATGGGAGTTTACCGTAGGTGAGATGGTTCTGGTGCGTTTACAACCATACCGACAGATCTCCGTGGCTCGTCGGTCTTCCCAAAAACTGGCTTTGCGTTTTTATGGGCCCTTCCAGATCGAGGAACGTATTGGTTCAGTAGCCTACCGTCTGAAACTGCCAGCCACGGCTCAGATCCACCCCGTCTTTCACGTTTCGTTGCTGAGACCCTTTCGCCAAGGACAACCTTTTCGTGTTCATCCGTTACCGGCAGACACAAAGGATGCATTTCCGGTTCACACATCGTGTGCGGTGGTCGGATCCCGTCAGATCTGGTGAAAAGGGGAATTGGTCTCCCAAGTCTTGGTTCAATGGAAAGGTTTGGCTTTGGAAGACTCCACCTGGGAGGATGCAACGGTCGTTTCGTCATCCATAACTAAGGAGAGTTTAACCGGTGATGCTCAGCCACCTGAGTTTATCGCGCGGTTGCCATCACGCAGGCAAGAAAGAAAGGTTTAGGTAGCAGAGGAAGGAACACAGGAAGGGAGCAGTTCAAAGGGAAAAGCACATAGTGAAGATAACTTACCTGCGTTTGATGTCCCCAATACCTCAAAAGCAACGAAGCTTCTCCAACAAGTTCAAACTCCTTTTGATCCAACGGCTCCAAAGCTTTCAGCAGTGTCGGCACAATCCTCACCGTCCAAAGTTAATGATGCGTCCCAGCTGGCATCCACTCACGAGACAACAGCGTGTCAGCACGCGCTTTAGTCACCGACGGTTCCTATGCTCCACGTGGGCCCCACACCGCTGCTTCAACGCGGTCCACCTTCCATTGGGCTTGAGGACAAGCCCATTTTTGGGGACGTTGGTATTGTAACGGGACAGTCGGTTAATGGGCCTGAACAAGGGGTACGGGCCGTAAGAAAAAGGAAAAGCCCAGCGTATTTGAGGGACTATGTTAAGGGCTGATGTGTCCATAGCCCAATAGCTTTTATTTTCTAATACTAATATGCTTTATTCTAGGGTTACCTACTCCTATGATGTAATGAACTTTGTTATAAATTGCCCTAAGAGGCCTAATATGAGGATATGAAAATTAAGAAATATCTCTCTCTATTTCCCTTCTCCTTCTCTCTCTTTCTCTCTTTCTCAACCCTATTTCCCTTCTGTTACCATTTCACTTCCCCTCGTCCGAAGCTTGCACTCGATCTTGCATTTATCATGTCATTGTGCTCTTTCTTTCATTGATCTCTGTTTTTACGTGTTAGGAGGTAAGAACGGCTACCTCATTTCTTTTCCTCCATTTTGATTGATATGCTCTTGGGTAGTTTAGTGATTAGGTTTATTAGTGGTTGGGTTTTAGTTCTGGGCCCATTTTATTTATTTGTATGGAGCTTATACATAGATCCAATTTAAGGGATTATTCTTTCTTTATTTAAATTTTGTTTGGGCTTAGATGATAAATTAAGTCAATGACAATTTTAAGTAAGATTCTAAGGGAGTAAACTTTCATATTAGAAAAGAATAAATCAATGGAGAACAAAACAAATTTGAAACGAAAGAATATTAGCGTAAGTTTGTTTGGGTTCTGCTAACTTTATTTAGATGCTCTTTTCTTTTGTAAAAATAATGAAATAAAAAATAAAGAAACAAAAATAAAATAAAATAAACGTTAAAAAAAGAACACAAAGTAACCAAACTGCAGACGTTTCCTTATAATTCATGTTCATTTGGATAGATGTTTTTTTTATTGGGTATTTATCTATTTGGTGATAAAATATGATTAAATACTGTGAAAAGTACAAAAAATAAAAAAAATTAGTGATTACGCAATCGCCTGTTACTTTGATTTCCGGTACTTGTTTGCTTATGTTACGACATACATTATATGTAACAACAAAAAATAATTAATACAACAACAAAACAAAATATAAATATGAAAAATAAATCAATAGAGCTTTGTTTTAAATTCTCCCATTGATTTTCAACGTTGACGTATTAAAGAGGCAATTTAACCGTGACCGTTTATGAACCTCGCGTAATATTTTGATTCATTTTAACCGTGACGGCTTGGTGATTCAAAATTTATTGTAAAATCTATAATAAAAAATAATAATGTCAAATCTATTTTAAAGGGATTAATTTAAGTGTGACGCTTTGTTAATCTTATAACTTTTTTTTGTTCATTTTAGCCGTGACGGCTTGGTGATTCAAAACTCATTTAAATTTACTATAAAATTTAAAATAATAAAAATAATAACATGAAGTTTATTTTAAAAGGATTAGTTGAGTTGAGAGAGCTTGTTAATCCAATACTATTTTGAATCATTTTAGCCGTAACGGCTTGATGATTCAAAATTTATTGTAAAATTTATACTAATAAAAATAAAGATTATTGAAATCAATACAAATCATCAATACCTAAAATTTCCAAAGATTTCCTTTAAAATTAGTTTTTTTAAAATTAAATTCAATCAATACACAAACATGTTTTTTAAGAACGACGTAATTTTGAATTACTCAATGCACCTGAGGATACGTCGGAGCGGAACTCTTTCCGTCAAGCTAAAATAAAGTTTAGTAAATTATTTCTCTTCTTAATCATATTTATATTTTATGGTAAAAAGCAAATATTTTTAGAAGCTCTTAAAAATTCGCTAAAATTAATTTAAGGTAACCGTTTTTAAACGGATGTGTCAGGGGTGCAGTGGGATTAAGTTTCCACCCTTCCCTGCGCATAATTAGACTCCCGAACCTTTGATCTATAATTTTAAAGACCAGTTTGCAAAAAGAGGTTTTCCAATTTTTCCAAAGTAAATAAAATTGGTGGCGACTCCATTGTTTTAATTAATTTAAATTTCGGATCGTTACATAATGATTATAATTTATTGCAAATTAATAATTAATTAATAAATATGACCCCATAAATTATAACCGTTAGATTGACGAAAATCAACGGTTAAGATTTGGTAGTAACAGGTAGTAAAAAAAAATAAGTAATAAGTATAACCTATCCCTACATTTAAATATCACAATATCAAAATTAAGTTGCAGAATTATATTTTTTAAAATGATTATAATATGTTTAATGTTATTTTAATTTAATTTTTTTAATATTTAAATGATTAACCCGCTAAATTGTCACAAAACAAGATAAATTGATATTTTCACCTTTTATAAATGACAGGTTCATTTCACCTCACAACATTTTTGGTAAATTAACAGCAGAAAATAATTATAATTATCACCTCTAATTTAAACCCTTTATTGGTAGGTAAGATAGTTGCTTATGAAGCAATCTATCATCAATAAGGGATTATTTATCGCTTGGTTCTATTAATGCGGAGAAGCTGTTGGAATGTAATGCCTTTGGAGATTGAGCCACCATAGTAAGTAGAAAGGCTCATATTTTATGGGCCGTGCCACTGGGTATGTAATTAATGTTAAAAAATAGGCCGAATTGCGTTGTACCAAAAACAAAAAGGTCCGAATTGCTGTATTTGGAAATCCCCTTTTAAAATATGAGTTTTATAATTCTCATTCAAGATGTGAATTCAAATTTTCCTACACACCCTTCGATATCCGTGCTGACATGGGTCCTACATACAATTTTTTCTAACACATGGATCCCACATGCTTTTTATCTCTACAACATGAGATTTCAATTCTCCTTCAACATGAGAATTATAAAACCCTTAAAACATATATCAAATTGAATTAAAAGTTTTATTTTCTTATGTTGCATGAGACAAGTTCTCTCATGCAACACACAAAAAGTGAGTAGGACCCATTTTTTTATTTTCTCTCTCTTCCTTTTTAGTGGGTCACACCCACTTTTTGTGTGTTGCATGAGACAACTTATGTCATCCAACATACGAAAAATAAAACCCTTAAATTAAATCAAAACCAATCTTATTCTCAACACATTGAAAAAACAATGCCTTAAAAAAATGCTTCTATCCAATTACAAACAAACGAGGCACATTCGTACAAACTGGATTCGTACACAACTTTTATATGAATTTTCATGCCAAACAACTGTTCTAACCAAATTATTTGAACACACGACATTGCTCAAAGAATATATAACCACTTACGGTTATTTTTAGTGTAGTTATCATCTCTATGATCTTAATTACATCTTCTCAATTACAACATAAATGCCTTGGCTGTTGGATCTATTTATTTCACTGCCCTTACAAATTTTGTAGAGTAATTACATGTATGTCTAATTACATTTAACAAAATAAATGCAGTATTTTAGACATTAATTAAATGCAAAAAGGAGTAGAAAAAGGCTTGAAAAATTTTAGTTTAGTAAATGGATGTTCATAGTTTTATTTTACCACCAAGCAAGTGAATCAACTGACATGAAATTATTTCAACTTAATTAATGATCTCAAGTTAGAGTCCCTCGATATGCATGTGTTAAAAATCTGATAAGGAAAACTTTGTTGCCATTATTGTCCTATCCGGCTCAATCAATCGATCAATCGATAAACCGGTGGAGAAATTTTTAAAAAACAAAAAAACAAAATCCTTTCAAGAGCAGCTTTATTTTCCCATAGCTTAAAAATTTTCAAGACCCAACAAGCATGCCATCCCCAAGATTTCATACTATACTCAATCCATGAAGATTAAAAAGGCTATATAATGAATGGTAAACTATAATATTCCCCAGGAAATTTTTACCACAAGGATTTCACTGAGGTGTTATAATTAAACGGACCTAATAACAAAAAATAAGCCATTGGATGCAATGCATCAAATAGCTATTCCTGAGAAACCAGAAGATAGTTACCAACTCACATTAAACTAAATGGAGCATCCCTTGATGCTCATATCTACAAACCTCCACTTATAGGTATAGATGTCAGAATGAAGCCGATGTTGTTCGGCGAATCTGATATCTAGGTTCAGGAGGTGGAGCACAGGACCACATGTTCTCTAGCTCCTGCAAGTTAAGGAGAAAAATTAATAAACTAATCTAATGAATAAGTAAGCATGCATCAAAGACTAGTTAAGATACATTCATTCCCATGATTTGAATAGGTAAAGATGATCATGGGCACCAATTAAATGCACGCAACAAGATTAATTAACAAGGTTTTTTTTATTATCACAAGCGTATCGAGGATTTTAAGGGCCGGCTTGGCTCAGTGGTAAGCATGCTTACCGTGATGTCCAAGGTCCCGGCTTCGACTCGGCCTCTCCGCAAAAGCGGGGATAAGGCTTGACTCGTATGTCCTTCCCCAAACACTCACGAGTGAGTATTGAACTGGGTCGGCCCTTTAAGCGTATCGAGGATTTATAAACTGTAAGGAGAACCTTTCATGATCTTCTTACCAATTACTTCCATTGTAGGAGAGAGAGTGAAGAAGGCAAAGCTTAAAAAATGAAAGTAAACAATCACATCAAGTCATCAACCAATCCCCAAGAAACCAAAATACATGGAGCAGCAAAAAATCCTAGGCATATAGTTCAAGATGCAAACTTCAGTCATGAAAGCATTAACTACATAGGATGGCAATTAATGGTGCTCTAAGAAGCTAAATTGTCATGTGGACACTTTTTTATAGGAGCTAGACAGCCCGTATTAAGGATTTATAATCTATAAGTAGAACCTTTCATAATCTCCTTACCAATTACTTCCAGGGACAGGTTATATTTACAAACTTTTTTGTTTACAAACTCTTACAAACTACACTATATTCTCTTGGGAGAATACAAACTTTTGCAAACTACATTATGTTCTCCCGGAAGAATATAGTGAAATTTGTACAAAAATTCCAAAAAATTTATAAACGGATCCTGTCCCTTACTTCCATTGTGGGAGAGGTAGTGAGGAATGCAAAGCTAACAAATGAAAGTAAATAATCATATCAGCAATCCAAGAGAAACCAAAAATACATGGAACAGAAGAAAATCCTATAGTTCAAGACACATAGCTGTGTAGGATAGCAACTATTGACGCTCTAAGAAGCTAAAGTGTCATGAGGTAGGACATTTTGACAATAGCACCGACTCACAAGAACTTAACGTGTTAGGTGAAGGATTGTAATTGGCTTTATATCTAACACACCTAACGCAAGGGTCCATTGGGCTTAGCATGAACAACAGATAGGTTCTCCTACCTTGTGTTGAAGTTCAACATTTTTATTTTAAAAAATGAGGACGACAAGGATCAAACTCCTGACTAATTGGTCATAAAAGCTTTGATATCATGTGACCAACTCTTATAAAAGCTTAAGCAATTAAGTAAACACTCATGAATGATTTTATATCTAACACGAGTTGTGCCAGATTTTACTCGTTCATTTCTGTGAATTTATCACAACAATTGAACCTGACTCAAATATTCTTCTGAACAAATCTTCTTTAATATATCTGTACAAGCTAGAGCAGAGACAGAGGATAGATGCCAATACATGACATCAAGATAGCAATAGTGACTTAGAAATAATTCAACAAAGTTCACTAATGTTATAAGACTTCCAAGTGATCCCTACTAAAAATCAAGCTTAATGAAAAGAAGCTCTTTCCAACCTTCTTCCTCCAGCTTTTGCTCCTAAAGAAGCCAATTTTTATTGTTCCATGAATTAATGTAAACAGTCAACAAAGATGAAGTGTCTAGCTATAACCCCCCCCCCCCAACCCCTCT